>CM055818.1:19887465-19918435 GCA_029582265.1 Zoroaster sp. YZ-2022 | reverse complement strand
GAGGGATCCCCTATCCTAAGTCAACCACCCTCCTTCCTGTGCTTGTTAACAACTGATTCAGTTCAGTGAGCACACACTCCTCTCCCCCAACCCCTAGGATCCTAGTCTCATAGTCTCACAGTTTCCCGCCTGCGCGCCTCAACGAACTAATCCTCCAGCATCCATTCATGGGATGATCCTCCAGCAGTCTACTTAAGCAGCAGCATTTTCCAGAGTCTGGCATTCTCCTGAGGACGATCAGAGCATACTGATCGAAACGTCGAGTTGTACCCCCAGTTCTTTTCAGAACTAATTACTACTCAATTGAGATTCCACATGGTGTCACCGCAATTAGTCTTACTTAGCTTTAACACCCTATTTTTATTTTTTCCCCCAGCTTTGTCAAATTATACATAAAATTTAAGCTATGAGATATAACCTTTTAAAATCGTTACTCATTTCACAAGAATTACAAGCTATTAATGTAAGGAATTCAATTGTGTTTTTTGTTTTCTAATAGGTCATTTAGTTCTTGAGATATTGGCTGTTGAACTTGGAAAAGTTGTGAGATTTAAACAATAAATTAGAAATTAACAAGTGTGACTTGGAACACTATGTTTTTTATTTTAAATATTGACACTAGCCAACACATGCTTTTCAAAAAGCATGCTAAATGATAAATCAACATTAAAAATTACTCATATGAAAATAGTCTGCCAGGGTTGTAGGCAGCCAGATCAACGTATTCAGCGTTATTATGGGCATAAAGTCACAAAGTTGAAGGGGACTAAATGTATAGTAACTGGAATAAAATTGGCTGCAAATTCAAGAGCAGGAAGTGTGGGTTAAATTGTTTGGGGAAGCTGGGGGTTACTGAAGACACTGAAGCATGGAAGAGTATATAAATATTTCCCCTTTCCTTGTTTTTCCAACTTTACCAAGGAAAAGTTAGCCTGTATGAGAGAAGAGTCTTTACACTCCTGAGATTTCCATTTCCATGTTGTGATTAATTTTTCCATACATGGAACATAATAGAAAGTTAGCTAATAATTGTGCATTTCATCCATGTTCATGTATCAGGTACCACAGAGTCTACTCAAAGCACAGCCGTATAGTAGTTGGGTCAAGAAGAAACAATAAAGCTTATGTCAAATAGCTGTCTGCAGTCTTCAAAGCTTGTATGGATATCAGCTAACTAGCCTTTCATTAGAAAACAAGCTTATAACAACTACATGATAAAGTTGGAAGAAAGCTTGCATCCCTGCTTTCCATCTTGCCCTGCCCCCCGCAGAAGAGTTTTTGTCAAAAGTAAATAATTCCCAATTCAAACAAAATTAAATGTAATTATATCCACTGGATCAAATCTGATAATTGGTTGCCCTTTTCATTTTGTTTATGGAAAAACCTTTCAATTCTAGATTTAAATGAAGCCAACATTGGTGTTTATCTCTTGGTATTAAGTCTTGTACAAAAATAAATTTAATTGATGGACTGCATGTTTTGTATACTGAGAGTGATCTTTATTTATAATATATTTCACTTTCAGGTTGTTTTATAACAAAAATATAATGATAAATTGACAATGATAGTGACACTGTCATCAAGCATCTCCTTATTGTGACATGCTTATAAACTGTCATTGTTTTCACCTATACTGCAAATAATTAAAAAATAATTTATAAAATTTGAAAACAAATTCTACATTGATTTTTACATTTTCTTGGTTGTACACGATTACAAAATGTCTGTAGCTGCATCCATACTACAGAATTACAACCTAAAGATCAGATGCCATTTTGTACATATATTTTTAGACATTGAAATAATCAAAGAGTTGTATGGGTGCTTGTAAATTGCTAATGAAACAATGAAATACATATTTATTTTAACTGTCTGTTGAGTTTCATGACTTGAATTTTGTGGTTACACAATTCCCTCCCCCCACAATCAATTGAAACCACTTTGTTGACCTGTTTAACCTACTTGTAACCAATCTAGAAATGAGTGTACATGGTCTTACACATGTAACAAGTGAGATGACTTCAGTGTAAATGAACCCAACCATGATCCTTTGTTGACAAGAAAACAGAATCAATCTGCATTTATAAATGTACGCTCTGTATGTACGATTTAGTGACAGTTCAGAATGGGTGACATTCAGGGGTTGTCATTGGAATCGGTAATTTTGGAATAAAATGCCAACCCCCCCCCCCTCCCCCAAGTTCTTGGTGATGGCATGTACTGCCACTGGTGATGAACCAACACATTTGTTTGTTTTCTAAAATACTTTGGTAGCACTATAGAATCCAAGAACTAGGGAAGGGAGTGGCAAACAAGCAATAAAAGTATAAGGGCCCAAATTACCAATTCCATTGACTGATGACTGGTCCTTCATTATGTCGAAAATTGCACCCAGCATCAATTCTGCATAGCTGAAGTTGCAAGATGTTTCTGTCCTCTTTCTAAAAAAGATTTAAGATTGAAAAGAGGAGTAAGGGCTTAGATTTAAATAAATGTTGTTTAACTGACATGGATTGGAAAGGTGGTTATCAGATACACCCTTTCTCTTGACTGAAATGCCAGTACTGCTATAGCAAAAAACTAATCACAAATTATACTAAACCTAAATTTCTTTGTAATAAACAACCATTAAAACTAAATGAAATGTTCATCATTGGTATTTGATAATGAACATTAACTTCAACCCTGTAACACGTTAACATTAGATCTCATGAAAACATTACGTGAAAATCTGTGAAAATTTTTAAAAAATAGGTGCTCCCCCTCGTGTTTCATAAAGTTATGTCTGGAAATTTCTTGAATTTTTACATTTTTTTTTTTTAATAATTTTTTTTCTCTAAGATCAAAGCACTTCAGACAAATTAATTTGGTCATTAGGCCTATGTGTCCCAACCAAATAAAAATGTTTTATAATATGAGAATCTAAACCAAAATTTAAGATTCCCTTTCACCATTTTTCCTGTCAAATATGTAGAGTATGCTCAGGGTTTGGGCAATTTCACATAATTGCCAGGGGACATGTCATGATTGTGTTCATTATGTACACATGTACATCATGCTATGTCTACCGATAGCAATGCAAATTAATATTGATCATGATTGAGATGCTCACCCAGAATCCACCATCAGACCATGTCCAGGTAGATGCTGTGCTAAGCCTAACTAAAGGCAAGCACCGGTTTGTTCAGTCTATGCCTTTCTCCATAGTTGATCGACGGTCTATCATTACTATTAAGCCTAATAAGCATTTTTTCCTCATTTTCTGGGATGATCTTGGACATCGACGTGCACCTGGTTGCAATCGAACCCAGGAATTCTGTGATCGTTCGTGGTTTTTGGTTTGTGTTTACAACGAATACAAAATGTACATACTGCTGGAACCCTGTTCCTCTTGTTACAATCACAACGGTGTGCAATTGTAGGGGTACCAGTCTAAATACAATCTGCACTTGCCGTAGAGGTCGTGTAGACACCTGGAAATGATTCCTATCATTCTATCAATCGCATTTTTTGCACTTTTAGGGCGGTGTGTACCTTTAAACGATACACACAACAATACAGCGATCTTATGTATGTGAATTATCTCCGATGTTATGACCAAATATCCGCGAAATTTAGACATGATGTACACTGCACTGCACGGTGTGATTTTCGGATACAGCGCGAAGTGACACATTGCAGTTTCCCGGCTGCGAAATTGACACCAATTGAAAATACTAATGCACAGTGGTAACACGAAGGATTCCAAAAAATGCGTGGTGCGTCAATTGGGAAAAAGTGTAGGCTTTTTGTTAATTTTCGTTTCGTCGTCTGTTTTTTAGTTTTAGTTCGAAAAATGCCTCGAAAAACATCATTCCGGTGATAGAAAACTGGCATCAAGTTGATTTGGTTTCGTCAGCTTGTTATGTTCTGTTCATGTTTGAAGGCTGTATATGCTTTGCAAGGATGCCTTTGTTAATTACCGGACAATCGCCACTGAGAAGAAGTAAAAAAAAAAACAGTACAAAAACAATAGGTGTTCGCGCTGCGCGCTCGAACACCTAAAAACAGTACAAAAACAATAGGTGTTCGCGCTGCGCGCTCGAACTTACCTAAAAAACAGTACAAAAACAATAGGTGTTCGCGCTGCGCGCTCGAACACCTAATGAGTTGGTAACAAGAGAGAAATCATCGGTCAAACTTGAGTTTCCGAACTTGAGTGTGCCATAATGAAACAATGAAACAAAATGAACTAGGTGTGCCATACATGTATGATGTCAAGGTTCTATTAAATTTAATAATAAAGTTTGATTTTTATGTTATACCTGTGCTTCATTATTTCTTTGTTCATTACGCAGGATAAATCCTGTTTTAAAACACAAGGATACGCTATATTCATGCTCTTTTCTGCGTGGAACAAATGGCCAAGTGACCTCAACTTTGCAAAAACTACTGGACCGAATCAGGGAGATCTTGGTATCACCACTAACCCCTAACAACCCCAACCTCTAACCACAACCCTCACCCTAAAACTAACCCCAACTCTAACCCCAACTCTAACCTCAACCCTAACCCTACATGTATATAACTCTATGGTAAAAACTGATGAGTGGAATATATTTAATAAGGAAATTATGTCATTAAGAGTGGGCCTAATACCTCAAAAATGTAACATGAGTAACCATAGAGTTGCCATTATGCAGAATGATCAGTGAATTCAAGAAGATTGAAACACTCTTGTATATTATCAAGTGGGGGAAAATAGCAAATAACCAGTTTCTCCAAATGAGAATATATTTCACAGAAAAACATTACAGAGGAGGTAGTATTACAACATCCAATCAATCAATCAATCAATCAATCAATCAATCAACCAATCAATCAATCTACCACAATTTGTATTTTATTTCAGCAATCCTATACAGTACCAACTTCGTAAAATCTAACTGACATTGAGAGATTTAGGCCATAACAAAAGTCTCTGGTTTCTGGTCATCGGTCGACTTCAAAATCGGTGCGGTGACGCGCTTTTTCTTGTTTTATGCGGTTTTATGTATACGCGGTTATTGGAACCTGACCGAATTTCCCATACACAAAAGTATGGCAGTTAAGAGAGGCCTCACATGTCAGGCAAACGTTCATACTCCTTTGTTAACAAGTCATTTAAAACACAGCGCGGCAGAATTCCAATCGATCCAGCAATTTTGGCTGCAATTGGACATCGTTTCTTAGCACACACAAAAATTTAAAAAAATTAAATGCGGACACGTGGGTCTGAGGTAATGCACGCGGAGACCAGAAACCAGAGACTTTTTTCTCTTTGGCCATACAGTACCAACTTAGTCCAATCTAACTGACAATGAGAGATTCAAGTATTTACAACCGCTTCATTTAAATACAGAATATACACAATGAAAACTGATGATATTTCAAACATCAGGTATACCTCAACTTCAATACAAAATACACGGCAAAATCATATTTAAAAAAAAACAAACATTTGTACAATAAAGTCTCTCAAGGGGCTCTTAAAGGGACATGGTCGTGCGGTTTAGTGCGTCGGTTTGTATTCTGATGGCTGGTCGTCAGAATGTGGGTTCGAATCCCGACCGACCCGGGGTACTTGTGTCATGAGCAAGACACTTTGCCATAAATGCATCTCTCACCCAGGGGTAAATGGGTACCTGTGAGAGGCAGAGTTGGTTATTGTGTTTGATTAGCCCTATATGCGCCGAAATGGCCGCAATTGAGCTGTATACTCTCCAGGGAGCTGAGATGTTTTCAGGAATGATTTATGAGCCTGATGACCAGGGGTAATAATGTTATGTGCCTTGAGCACCAGTTTGGTGGATACGTGCACCATATAAGTCCACATTATTATTATTATTATTATTGTTATTCATTGGAACATTGATAAATTCACTTCAAATACTTTGAAATGCGATATTTCACAAAATAGTTCTCAGAAAGCTTGATTTTACAGTTAAAAACAAAGTGCTAAAATAATTTTATGGTGGAAATCATGCTTCTTGTGATTATTTTCAGAAATATGTAATTTTAAAGCACTTTGCTGTGTGCCCGTAAGAAGGTCGTAAGGCTCTACGACCTTTCCAGGCTCACAAAATACAACTTTTTGTCCCAGCAGCTTTTTTTTTTTGCCAAGCAGTGAAAGAAATGATACATAAATACATGGTTATATACACAAATTATTATACCCATATATACATAACAGCAAAAGAAACGTCACCCCCTAAATTTTGATAAGTCTGAGAACATGTTTAGCTTATGTGTCCTCAGACGTCATGCATGACGAATTTTGAGGTCAACCAAATTTGCCACATTGTGTTCGTGTTACACTCCATACTTATAATATTCTTCATTAAACAAATTATATTAATTATAAAATGAAAATAATAAATATTTTTAGGGGTGACGTTTCTTTTGCTGTTATGTATACATTTCCCATATACAAAGTATGGTGGCTAAGAGAGGCCTCACAAATCAGGCAAACGTTCATTACCCCTATGTGAAAAAGTCATTCAAAACACAACACGGCAGAATTCCAATCGATCCAGCAATTTTGGCTGCAATTGGACATCGTTTCTTAGCACAAAAAAAAAAAAAAAAAAAAAAAAAAAACCTCAAACTGCTGATGCGCACGGAGACCAGAAACCGGAGACTTTTCTTTGTGGGACCAAAAAATCAGGCCTGGAATTTCACTGAGGCCATGTTGCCCTGGTCTCTGTTGCCCTGGTCTCGGTTGCCCTGGTCTCTGTTGCCCTGGTCTCTGTTGCCCTGGTCTCCGTTGCCCTGGTCTCCGTTGCCCTGGTCTCCATTGCCCTGGTCTCCGTTGCCCTGGTCTTGGCCTTGGTGCCCCATAGACATTCAGATAGAAGTGCCCTAGGAAGAAAAAAAAGGCCTGCTAACTGACCTACTGTATTATGCTAAGCTCTTCCTGATCCTGTTTGTGACTCATACTGCCCAGTAACTTGGCCAGGAAACTGTTGAACTCTCTCCTCACGCCCTCGGCGTCCTCTTCAAGGTTGGTCTGGATATGCTGAACCTTGGACATCGATGATGCTGGTGTTAATTAAGACGGAAAACAGGAAAAATAATCAATATATTTTTTACATCTACTGGTGTGGAAATTCAAATTGTTTTGGCTGGCGTGCACAGGCCAGATAAAATGATTTTCAAGAAAAAAATTAACAAAATTGTTCGAAAAGTGGCAAAAGGCAATATGTCAACTGCACTTTAACATGAGACAATCAAAGGAATACATGTATATAAACATCAATTTGGATTGACGACAAGAGGACTTTGAAATCTATTACCTACATGAAGTGTGCCACTCGTGTACTATCCTAGTCCAAGGCATAGTACCAGAAGTCTATTACCTACATGAAGTGTGACACTCGTGTACTATCCTAGTCCAAGGCATAGTACCAGAAGTCTATTACCTACATGAAGTGTGCCACTGCGTGTATTAACCTGGTCCACGGCACAGTACCAGAAGTCTATTACCCACATGAAGCGTGCGTGCCACTGCGTATTAACGCCTGGTCCACGGCACAGCACCAGAAGTCTGTTACCTGCATTGAAGTGTGCAGACATCTGTACTAACCTAAAATCCGCCGGCACAGTACCAGAAGTCTATTACCTACATGGGGTGTGCCGCACCTGGTGTACTAACCTAAGTCAAGGCATAGGCACCAGAAGTCTTTTACCACATGAAGTGTGCCACTTGTACTGTCTTGAGTCCAAGGCAGTGCCAGAAGTTTCTTACCTACATGAAGTGTGCCACCATGTAAACCTGTCCAAGGCATAGTACCAGAAGTCTATTACCTACATGAAGTGTGCCACTCGTGTACTATCCCAGTCCAAGGCATAGTACCAGAAGTCTATTACCACCATGAGTGTGCCACTCATGTACTATCCTAGTCCAAGGCATAGTACCAGAAGTCTATTAATACCATGAAGGTGTGCCACATGTACTATCCTGGTCCACGGCACAGCACCCAAGTTATTAACCTACATGAAATTGTGCCACTCGTGTATTAACCCATCCCAGTCACGGCACAGCACCGAGAAGTCTGTTACTCACATGAAGTGTGCCACTGGTGTAACCTGGTCCAGTCCATGACACAGCACCAGAAGTCTGTTACCCACATGAGTGTGCCACCGTCGTGTAATTAACCCAGTCCACGGCACAGCACCAGAAGTCTTTACCTACATGAAGTGTGCCACTGGTGTACTAACTCAGTCCACGGGCATAGTACCAGAAGTCTGTTACCTACATGAAGTGTGCCACTCGTGTACTAACCTAGTCCAAGGCATAGTACCAAGAACAATGTTTTATATATAGGCTTGGCTGGTTTTCCGTTTGTAGGAAAAATGTGCATGTTTTGACACAAACCGTGCACACGTGCAAACGATTATCATTTAACAAATAAACAGCATGATGCAGATAGATTGCCCATATTTAGTATGAAAAATAATCCAAAAATATGGCAATAATAAAATTAAAAAAACAGTACAGATTAAAAAAGATCCAAGCTTGGCACACAAAACATCCTCAAAATTTCAAGCTGTATTAAAAATTAAAAAAAAGAAATCGTGATATAACAAATGGCCCACTGGTCGATATATACCAGCTAACCCAAAGAAAGAAACAAAGACCAGCCAAATATCAGAAATGGAAGATTCCATTTTTTTAAACGTCGGTTTCGTTTACACGTTTCGTGAATTTGAAAACATTCAGTGAATTTATTAGTGTACACGTAAACGCCCCCAACATGAAAAAGCTTCATATGAATACTGGTGTGTATTAAGGGGAAAATCGATTCAACTGTTTATCACCCGAAAACGGGAAGAATTTCATACTCACGCAATTGCACAACTGAAGATTTAGCTGATGGTTTTCCCAGATACCATGATGAGGCACTAGACTAATGCAATGTTTGCTGGACAACAAAGGATCAGCCCTAAAATAATATATTTTGTAAAACACATGCAAAGTATTATGACATTCGACACCCTGTTTTTTCAGATCATACAATTTGGACACCCTATTTTCAAACCTGGCTTGTACACATGTACACTGTGCAGTTCTGTGCATCCATGGGTAATTTTGGAAACCCGGGTACCCAGTTGCTGTAATGGTCCTGTTCTAGGTACCAGAATAAAAATGGAGGGAAAACAGAGTCCTTGTAATCGATGCATATATAGATTCCAATGCAGTACAAGAGACAGTGGCACTTACTTCAATTTGTCCATTACCATTATGTTCATTAATTTTCTCAATCCTCCAAAACCTTTGCCAAAGTGAAGGATTTTGAAGAATTGAGGTTACATGCTACATGCCTTTGCTAAAGTGAAGGATTTTGGAGGATTGAGGTTACATGCTACATGCCTTCTTGCTAAAGTGAAGGATTTTGGGAGGATTGAGGTTAGGCATACTTGCCTTCCCATGGTACATGCACATCCATGTTTGTTGTAGTGATTGTGTCAGTGCTTTCTGGGTCAGTGGACACTGTTTATTGCTCCATGCATGCAGGAGGGTCCCTGGCCATGTACATGTATTTCACAGATTAGAAACACATGTGGCATACATGTCATGTATTGCCTTTACTACTGAAGGATTTGGAGGATTCAAAATCCTCACTTTAGCAAAGAGGATTTTGAGGATTTGGGGAAGGTTAGGTTATAGAGCATGAGCATTTTCAATTTTTTTGTAAAACTCAAATGAATAATAACGAATGAATAAAAATAACCAATATTAACATAAGATTCTCTTTGTTTTATTAGAGTCATAACAAACGCAGTTACCGTATTAATTTCCCCGCCTATATTAAAATCAACTCAGAGTATCCCCAAAAATCAGAGATTTACTTGTGTGGCTTACATGTTCAGTCGAAATTTTCAAGTCGCTTTACGGGTGACTGGAACCCAAAAAATGGAACCGGTAATGACAGTTTCGGGTCGGGTATCCGGCACCCGCACAGCCTCCTTTACAATCAAATTCATATGACAAACACCTAAAAGCAAACATGACATCTCTAAACTCACACCATTACGTCCAATTCTCTTCGCGCGGCACATCAGGATTATACACAATCACAACACCGTTGGTATCCTCATAATAGCCAGCCAGCACTCATCAAATCTGAGACATTGGACCATGAATGATTTATTTCCAATTTATAAAAAACCCAAACAACCTCACCCATAAATACATACACCTTGTAACTATAAAAAAACTGCATTACCTACTGTTGGGGGATTTTTTATAGGGAAACATATTGATTTTATAGTATCCGGGTTATTTTTTTCATTACGCGATTGCTTTAGGCCAAACCCCAGGTATATACCTCTCAAGCCCCTAAACAAAATTTGTTTTCGTTGTTGTACTTCAAATAGTTGTTTTTTACTTCCAAAAGCTGAAAAGACAGTTCTAATTTTGTTTATGGAATTTCCATTGTCACAATGGGTTTTGTTTGTAATGGCGATTTTTCAAAACTTTAAAAAGGGTTTTCAAATCAATGAAAAAAAATTTTTATATTCGAAATCGGTTATCACCCAAGCTTTTTACCACATGAAATGGGCACCTTTTACAACCTAGTCCACGGGACAGTACCAAAATTATTACCACATGAAGTGTGACATTTTCTAACCGTCCACGGCACAGTAAGTCTGTTACCACATGAAATGTGAACTGGGTACAACCCCAGTCCACGGCACGCCAGAAATCTGTTACCCCATGAAATTGGCCCCTCACAACCGTCCCGGCACAGACCAAAACTGTTACCTCAGAAGGGCCATGGGGCAACCTGTCCCCGGCATTAAAAATTGGTTTCCAGATGGACACGGGGACAACCCGGGCCCCGCACAGTACCCGAAGTCTATTCCCCATGAAATGTGACACCGTGGACAACCTAGTCCATGGCATGAAAACAGGTTTGGGGGCCCTTCGGTTTTTTTCCAAAAACATCGCAAAGGGGGGGGAGCTTTCCGGGATGTGAGAGAACTGTTCTTGGGCCTTTTAAATTTTTTCAAAGCGCCCATTGTTCACCCCAAAAATGGTTCGCCCCGCCTATTTAAGATTGGCGTCTAGTTCTCGTGGGGGATACGCTTATCCATGATGCCTCACGGCAGGTCGGGCAGGGAGGCAAAACCTGTAACCATGCATCGTTGTGCGTGCATTTGGAGTACAATGCCGTGGTATGGATTACAAATAGTCTGTACACTCCATGTAGGTATAGACTTCCTACAGGCAATAAAAACATATTAACCCTAACTCCCAAAGGTATTCTTGGTTAGAACCTTCCTGAATCCTCCTCCAAAATCCATCAGTGCGCACTTTTAGGAAACATACCCTTATCTTCAAAATGCACCATGATCTTTCATCTAGCACTTATGTCCTGTACTTCTTGCCAGGTGGTAATTTTGTCCCATTTGAAGAGGTGAAAGTACCATGTTTCAACAGTGCTAATTTTTCACAAAAAGTGTCCCTCGAGGATTTTATGATTTGGGTGGTTAGGGTTAAAAGAGAATGTACAACAGATTATCAAAATTAATGAATTGTTATTAAAAACTTATTTTGTGGAAAGTTGGTACATGTTTTCATCCCATCCCCCCCCATCCCATCTCTATCCCTGGCAAATTCAATGTTGATACCTACTTTTAACAAGCAGTCCCATAATTCCACCCGTCATAGATGAGCGAAGCTCCATTTGGATTGCTATTACTCTCAAACTCCAGAATCCTTAAAATTTAAAAAAAAATTCATAAAACCTTCAAATAACAAATATTATAATATTATGGAATAATTGCCTGCAATGAGTAAGACCGTTAACTGACTGAAACTGCACTATCCGTTTACAACTTACTAAAACTGCCTAACAAAACCATTATTAAAAAAATATGACCAACAATTTTGGGAGAATCATTACCCATTTTGTTGTTCTAGATTTCTTTTTGACGATTTGGTTATTAAATATTCATTGTGGGAAGTTTATTGATGCTTTTTGATTGACACCTATACACATTGTGCCATTTACCGATGATCTAGTTTGTGTGGCCGCCAGGTGCCAACTTCAGTTAACCAATATACATCCGATCAGGAAGATTGTTAACGGGTTAGCTAACTAACCGTAACTTCCCAGCACTAGAGAGCAGTGACTCAACTTTTTGATAATCGAGTCTCTGTAAGTAATTTTGGGGCAGTGACTTTAGTTTGGGTCATGTCACAAAAGAATGCTGTACTCCAGATAAGCGATAGTGACATTTCTGGACAACCATCATACTCCTTCTTTGCTCTACAAAGAGCATCGTGGCTGAACGGTCTAGTGCATCAAACTCAAGTTCTGGTAGTGTCAGAATGTGGGTTCGAATCCCGGCCTGGCTGATCACCGGGCTTGTGTCCTTGAGCAAGGCACTTAACCATAATTGCTTCCATACCATGCGTTACTTAGACAAAGTGATGCTTAAAGAACCCAGGACAACCGATCGTGAAGAGCAGGGGTTTACCCCGGTGTTTCTGGTTCCTAGCACAGTGTCACCCTTGTTTACAGGGTTTTCCCAGGCTCGAAGCCAGTGCTTAAGTGTGCTTTTGAGGCATCCTTGGTTTCATTACTAAATGTATAATAATAATAACACACACAAACCCTCCCCAGCTGATGATGATGCTTACGCCTTACCGGACACCCTTGTAGGATGGTACTTCCACCAGAAGTCCAGTCGCATCCCCAGAAAGTTTGAAATCACCGCCTGCTACCTGTTTTTAAATCAACAGTAACAACAAATACATCACCAAAGTTGGGAATATGCGCCGCATCAAAATCCACCCGGATTCGTAGAATGTCACATCCGACCGCCACTTTTTCTCATTCACGCAACCAATGTAATCTTACCTACTCACGTTATCGCTAGTAAGGTGGGAGAACATATATGGACATGATGGACACAGGGGCCTATAATTTTCCAGGATATTTATTTCATGAAAATCAGGCATTTTTTGGTATATGATGACTTTCCTCCTGAACCTACAGTCATGTCAGTCTGATCTTGTCAACTCCCCATTAAATTACCGCATTCAACACGGTCATTCTAACATGCGAGTGGCAATTGTGGTATCCTTCTATTTTCTGAATGGGAAGATTTGTTTTTAGAAGGAAATAAAGTCCTAAAACCATCATAAAAGTGTATTTTAAAGATGAAGCCACTTTCTGTACCCCCAAAAACAGATACAGGTGTAGAATAATTTTTTAACTGGTAACTTATCTTAGATTTTTATTAGAAATAGAATTTAGAATAGTGGTTGCAAAAAAATTCCAAAAAACCTTAAAAATTGGCGGTCGGATACAACATTCTTTCCAAGATTACATTATTGGTTAGGCTATATTGAATAAGAAAAAGTGGCAGTTGGATACAACATTCTACCATGCCTTTATGAACAAAAACCTCGATTTAACAGAACGGCGTCATGCTGCCATGGATACTGACTACTCAGACTAGGCCCTAGTCATGCTAGTTGTGATCTTTCTGCACACACAATCAATGCATGCAAAACGTTGACAGGTTCAGGGCTGAAACCGAACGTTCGACAAACTGTGAAATATTTACATGTTTTGACAACTATTTTTTAAAGCACAGTAAAAGTCAGTATTACAAAAAAATAACAACATTAAAACTACGATTGAATGTTACCTCACACGGTCCAACAACTAAAATCTTTGCCTTCAACATGATGATTACGTACGTTAACGTGTGTGTGTTAACTGTATGTACTGCCTATATGCGCTATGCATGCATATGCAGCGCAGCTAGCTAGCTGTCGCGCGCTGATATCACCGGCCAACATGTACAGTACTTACAGAAGGAATTTCGGCTAGATATGTATAAACTCTTGAGGGCGCTAAACCAAAAGCGTGTGGTCACGTGTTGATAAACAAAAATCTCCAACGTGCATGCAGAAGGTAAACAAAGTGGTATCGGTTAGTTTACATCAGTAATTCAAAAGTAACTACAAGAACTATTCAGTTTTTGCTAATTGAACGAATAATAATAGTTGAAGTTTCAATTATCTTTTAAAAAACCCAAGAAATGATATTTAATACAAAAAGGATGCAAAATAAAACTGAGCTACTTTTAAATTTGTGTCGTCTGGTTAAATTTCTACCGAAAGCAGACGAGCGCCCTCTTTCGATTTTTTAAAAGAATATTTCACTGGTAAACTTAAACTATTGTTACTTATTATATAGGCAGATGGGTACCATTAACACCGCTCAACACGTTCGTATAAATTATAATATCGCACGTAGCAAACGTGAGAATTCAGACGACACTTTTCTCGCCTGACGACAAGTTGGACAACACAACAACTCTACAATTCTACAATGTCAGTGAGACACATTTAACATTTATTTTGATTTGAGACAGTGACAAATACTTGTTTCAATACCAGCACTGCAGCAGTTCAACATGAGAAGAAGAACACTTCTCTCTGCCTGCGGATTGGAGAAAGCCGAAAAGACTTGCCCGGAAAAGACCTCATGTAATTTGGCTATTTTTTATTATTTTTTATTTTCGCTTTCAATTTCGTTTTTTTTTCCAGTCTCGCAGTGGCTATTATTATTAACGTTACTGCAGTTGTTTAACGTTTTTAAATAGTCTTTTATAGTGATTGTTTACGCTTATGCCAAGTGAATACTCTAACTAAGCATTAGACAACTGCCGAGGGAAAGAATGTAGAATACAACCGCCACATTTCTATCCAAATATGACAAATGAGTCACTAATTTTCCTTTATAAAATATGATAGAGGAGAGGACACACTTATGGAGAGGAAAGTATAGTCAAGTGAGGATTGGAAATGATATTTTGGGAGAATTTGAGCAATGAATGTGTGCATATCCAGTGAGATTTTGGCAATTTTGTCGTCTGCTAAAAACACATGCTTAGACATTGTCCACAAGTGGTGGTTGGGTTCGACATTCTTTCTCTGCTGAGTGCTAGTATTACTATTAGTGAATAAGTTAACGTTAAACTTAAGGTAATCTTTTGGTAATTTTTTTTTTGCCAACCAGTGAAAAACGTGATTGTATTTTATGCAGTTATTGGAACCAGACCAAATTTCCCATACACAAAGTATAGTAGCTAAGAGAGGACAAACGTTCATACACCTATCTGAAAAAGTCATTTAAAACACAGCACGGCAGAATTCCAATTGATCCAGCAATTTTGGATGCAATTGGCAAATGTTTCGTAGCAAAAAAAACACCTAAAATGCTGATGCGTGGGTCTGAGTTGACGCAAGCAGAGACTAGACACTGTAGACTTTTTTGGGGTGCCCAAGTTAAAGTATTTAACATTTTTTGTATGCATGCAGGGATTGGATGATAAACAGTCAATGCTCACACTCATAGGCACCGCCAACATTAAGCCCCTAAAATAGGGCCAGTCACTGCACATTCTCTGAATTCTTGGCCTTTATCCCTTCCTGCACAAAAAAAAAGTGCTGAATTAGTTCGCAGTTTCAAATGCACATTTTAAACCCTATACCCACCCATGGATATACTTCTTGGCTGGGTATCTGCTATTGTGTGATGGCTCAGTTTGAAAAATCTTTGGGCTAGATCTTTAAAAGAAATTGTGATTTTTTTTTTTTGTGCACACATAAACAAGACTTGTACCAGCACATTCTAATCATATGCGTATCGCTCAGGGACGTGATCAACAATTACGTGTAAAGCAATACCGGGAAACCGCGAGGGATAAAGTGGTGAACATGATTGGCAATGATGTGCATGCATCGGCCTCGGGTCATTTACAATTGTACCTTGCACAATTCAGAAATTGTATGTGGAAGTTTATTCCGAGACACCGGAAAAGCATGTCGCGTAAGGCAAAATCAAATCATGATTTAATTCTTTTTCAATATAGTGTTTGGAACTTGTTTTGGATGGATTATAAGGGTGTCCCATATACACTCATACATCAAGTCAACACACACGTTATGTATACATGTATAATCTTTGTGTGTATTTTTAAATCAATTTTAGATTGAAAGTTTAAAAAAATGGCACAGGATTTGGTAAAGTTGGTCAAGGGTTTTGTTGGATTTGACTAACTCTAGTTAAGCAAGAGTTAGTCTTCCAATCATTTTTGCAGTCATCCCTGATAAATAGTTATCTAGCAGTGTTCATATGAAAAAGAAAATTGCAGGAAATTACAATAAAAATACGGTTGGTACATCTTCAACATAATAGGCAAATATTTTGTTGATTTTGTTACCTTTTTCCCCCCCATTATTTAAAACAAAAATGTATGTATTTTTTGTTGGTCTCGTATTCATTTTGAATATTGAAGTCAGTTGCTACTTTTAAAGCTGATTCTTGGTTAATTTTGTTTTCTTCAGATCGCGAAGCAGTGACCCATACTGCTTGATCAAGATTGACAATGAAGTTGTTGGCAGGTAAGACAAACATACAAACGGATGAATGGATAGATTTTTAAACAAATATGGATCTGGACAATCATGCATTTATATACAGACGGACAAGTACAGAGACAAGCAGATTTAAAGGGACAATATTGTCACGATCAAAGCAGACTTTCAACAGGGCATGGAATCGGTGTCCTATTTTAAGATGAACACACAATCAGTTTAAATGAGTGCAGCTCATTTATGCAGCAGCAATTGTATGACCTTATCCTGTGGGGTATTATTTTCAGTCACTGAGTTACCCTAAAACTAGCACTCCGATTCCATGCCCTGTTGATCTTGACAATATTGCCCCTTTAACACTGACAAACAGACAGATGTAGATTTTTGAGATCGTATCATATAACATATCATATAGTACTATGAAGAAATTATAACTACATAGAGCTTAGACTGAATGGCTAGGTATCTGTCATAGTGATGACTTTCTTGGTTACTGGGTACCTTTTAGTGCTGGGAGTTAACGGTTAGCTCACTTCAACTGACTTGTGAATGCTGAACCTTTCACGATCCGGTTAACCAAAGTCAGTCACCTGATGGCCAATACGCTACCAACTTCATAATGTAGATCGTCGGCAAATGGCACAATGTGTATAAATTTTCAATAAAAAAGCAATGATTGTTTAATAACCAATGCAACAAAAAAGAAAATCTAGAATGACAAAATGGGGGGCAAATGCTTCCAAAATTGTCGGTCGTATATTTTTTAAATATTGGTTTCGGTTTATAGCAAATTTATAAATTGTTAGTGCAGTTTCCGTCAGTTAACCGGTTAACTGTCCCAACACTAGTACCTTTGTTTCTTTCAAGTTGGAGAGTAAAAAGGAAAAAAAGTCTTTAAAAGCATATTCTCTAAAATAAACATGGTTATTCACTGATTTAATATACATTGTACCTTTTAAATGTTATTCTGTGTATACTATGCAATATCATTTAAATTTGATAAAAAATAATGAGTTATTGACAATTTGAAGTACTTATAGTCAGGTGACGTGTACAAAGCAAGCCTGCACTTAGAAGTATTCATAATGATGTAATTTGAAATGGCCTTTGTAACTGAAAGCAAACATAATTGATAGTCACATTACATGTAGTAGAAAGTAGAATCTTTCGTATTAACTAGGGGCTGTATACGTACATACATATGCCCAGTACGTGTTTTTGTGTACTTTGAGTTACAAAGCAACATACTATCTAGTCATATACATTGCACTACTGCGTACGTATAGTGATTTTGTGAGTAAACATACAGGGTAACATTTACATACAGTACAGCACTAAATTGTATAACTTTAAAATGTATTCAACTTTCAAATTGAATCAAGTGTTGTGTACAATGTACATCTCTGTATTTTGATCATTGACAGCTCCATACCAGACCTGGGGCCGAATTCATGTTTAACTTTTATACAAATACAGTTATAGTATTAGCTAGCAATACCTTTGGGTGTCTTTTTGGACACCCTAGTGTGCTAAATGAACACCCTGTTTTATTTGCTTAAAATGCATGCAAAACAATTGCAAATTATACATTTGGACGCCCTGTATTTCAAAGAATAACAAATTTGGACACCCTATTTAAAAATTCTGGTGAATACAAGTCGATCGTGCGATTTGTATTCACAAAAAGTAATTTTAAAAGAAGTTTGTATTCTTATACTTATTTGTTTCTGTATTTAAGTACATTTTGTGTTTTGCACATATATTTTCGCTGTAGTTGACCCCCGTTATACCTACTCCTTGTCTTAAAGATTTATCACCCATGTTTGGGACGACTTACTCTTACAGTAAAAATTTGATTTAAATGTTGAATTGCTATTTTTCTGTAAGCTTTCATTTGAGATATTGAACGAAAAAATTCCGTCATGGATTAGCAAGTACCAGTAAAATAAAAACTCAAATTAATAAAATGCTGGTGCACTGTTTTAAATCTCAACCTCATGCTGGCGTGACCACACAATTTACATGTATTGTGCGGCTAACGAATTGCCGAGGGCATGTGCAGTCTTCCTGATTGGCAAGCATGGCTGTCAATCAGAATTACTAAGCGAGTTTTAAATATTGCTTTTATGTAAAGTTTCCGACATCTGAATTTCATAATGTTTTTTGGGTTCATTTTAATAATGATACTTATCTTTACAGGCTATGATTTTGGTTATTTCGGGGAACTTGGATACCAAATTGGAAACTTTTGGAAACCCAGGTACCTGTAAACAATTTGTAAAAACACATAAATACTCCCGAATGTATAAAATAACCAATATGAACACAAGTTTCTCTTGTTCTTTTAGAGTCATACATGTAATAAATGTGGACTTACATGTACTGTAATAATTTCCCGCCTCTGTATTAAAAATGACTCGTAGCATCCCCATTCCCCACACAAAAAATGTTACCAAAAAATTGGAGACTTCCATTTGTGGTTTAAATGTTCAGTCATAATTTTCAAAAGTCATTTACAGGTAATTGGAACCGAAAAATGGAACTGGGTAACGGCAGTTTCGATCTGGTATCCGGATACCCGGCACAGCCTTAATTATCTTTCAAAATTCGTTCACTTTTTAAATTCTATTTTTTGGGGGTGTCTTGAGCCAAACACAGGCGATATATCTTTAATTATTGATCAGACAGTTCCGAAATAATACACATTGTATTACGTGTATGTAGCTTTGAAATTTGATAGAAATGTCATGTCAGTCAATTACAGATGGATCAGTAGATTTTTACTTAAAAGACAGCATACAAAATTAGTACTGTGTAAATGCATCCATTATTTATAGGATTCAACATGCATGCAAAAACCAACCTGTGAAAGTTTCAGCTCTTATTTTAAATAGTGAAAATCTATTCAGATTTGTTGCAAGTATTCATTCTAACAAGGTTTGACTGATGATCCATATTTCAGATTTGCATTTCATGATTTCAAAAGAAAATATACCAACAAATGCATCCATAATTATGATTCAAGAGATATTGCAGAATAAAGGCTGTGCATTTTCAGTTATTTGAGACTGGATCTCAGTGGACTTCTGTCATAATTTTCCATATATATTAAAGCGACTAGTATCCCCATTCCCCACATTTTGTTTTCAAAAAAATCAAGACTTCTATTGTGTGGCTTAAATGTTTCAGTCACAATTTCAAAAATGCGTTTATGGAGTGATGGAACCGAAAAATAGAACTGGGTTATGTGACCTTAATACAGAAACAACCTGTAAATAGTAAAGATCTATTCAGATTTGTTGTTCATTGGTTTGACTGATGATCCATATGATTTCAAAAGAAAATATACTGTGTAAATGCATCCATAATTTATAGGATTCAAGAGATATTGCAGAATAAGGCTGTGCATTTTCGGTTATTTCGGGAACTGGATGTCCAGTGGACTTACTGTCATAATTTTCCGCCTCTATATTAAAAACGACTAGTATCCCCATTCCCCACACATTTTGTTTTTTAAAAAAATCAGAGACTTCTATTTGTGTGGCTTAAATGTTCAGTCACAATTTCCAAAAGTCGTTTATGGGTACTTGGAATCGAAAATAGAACTGGGTTATGACGGCCTCAATACAGAAAACCAACCTGTAAATAGTAAAAGATCTATTCAGATTTGTTGTTCATTGGTTTGACTGATGATCCATTTATCAGATTTGCATTTCATCCCTTTTCTTTTGGGCTTTTACTGACAGTAAATCATCTTTAATTGAGATGTTCACCTTTACTAATAACCCAATAAAAAATTACTGAAAAATCTTACGAGATGATTATACCAAACATCCTGATAAAATATTTTTTCATCTTTTTTGGAGAAAATATGAAATGTGTTAACAAAAAAAATTGTATCACACCTAGTCATCCATTTCCACATTATGTATGTTTTTATACACAAACAAAATCTGAATGCATTTTTACTATTTTCTTGTTAAAAACAGAAAATGGAATACGCCTGAACTTCTCAAAAGTTTGGTTTTGATTCATCTTCATACTTCAGTTAAATGTATTACATCTTACCAGTGAGAGATTCTAGCGTGGGTGTATACATCAAGACTGGGACACTTTTACAGCTACAGTTATACGGATTATAACTTTCCCCCACACCGCCATTACAAATGCCAATTTCAGTCATTACATGTTTCTGTATTAGTTTCCCTGAAGCACTTTCAAAAGCAAGATTTTATGTAATTTTGGTTTTGAACAAAAATATCTAATGCAGAAAGTGCAATGTACTGTTCTAGAAAGCCTAGTACTAGTTGGGTAAGTGCAATTTGACACATTGAAGAATTGCTCAAATCACCTGTGGTTTTGTGATTCAGGCCGTCATTTGATCTGGCACTATGTATGTGGCCAAACCAGGATCACTTTTCAGTAACTCAAACCATTGATTATTTTGATCCAGAAATAGTGCTGGTAGTTACTGGTTAGTTCGCATTATCCGTTTAACTGAATCTTTCACGGTCAGTTAACCCTTCTACTATAGCTGCATTTGGTGGCAAGTAGCTGTATAACTGTGGTCAAAAATCAGTCAACTGGCTGTTTTTGACTGTTGACAACTAAATGTGCACAGGAGGCATTTTAACTGGTTTTGACTGGGTCATTTTGACCACCTCAACAATACAAGACAATGGTTTTACCAGTCCAAAAATGGCTTGACCCATTTCACCGACCTGTAAATGCTTACTCCATTACGTAAGGTTTGACAGTGTTCAGCTTTTAAGTGCACTAGATATGACTTGGCAAGTATATAATTAGGTGTTCGGGTATGTACCCGAAACACCTATTGTTTTTGTTCGTTTTTTTTCTTCTTTTTTTCTTCTCCTTCTTCTTCTTCTTCTCCCCCCCATAGACTGTCTACAAAAAAACACATACTTGCAAACTTCATGCCAGACTTGAAACTTGGCATATACTTAGAACATAACACGTAGATGAAAACATAATTTGTGACGTCATTATTAGGGTCATCAGACATCTCGAATTACGATAAATCAAAGTTTAATATTTAAAAATCATATCTCAACAACCACAAGGTAAATTCACAGTTTTTGTACCATTGTATAGATTGTTAATTGTCAAAAAATATTTACACAAAGGTGACCCTAATTTGAAGCCTTACTTCCTGTCCAAACCAACGGAAGTCAAAGTTTAATATTAAAAAATCATATCTCAACAACCACAGGAGTATGGGGTTCACAATCTTTCCACCATTGTATAGATTGTTAATTGTCAATTGTCAAAATTATTTACAAAAAGGTGACCCCAATTTTGACCTTACTTCCTGTCCAAACTGGAAGTCAAAGGTTTAATATTTAAAAAAAATCATATCTCAACAACCAGGTAAATTGATATTTTTGCACCATTGTATAGATTTTAATTGCCGAAAAATATTTAATAACAAAAGGTGACCTTAATTTGACCTTACTTCCTGTCCAAACTGGTGCGTCAAAGTTTAATATTTAAAAAAATCATATCTCCAATAACCAGCTAAGGCAGTAAATTCAATGCTTTCACCATTTGTGTACAGATCGTTAACTGTAAAAAAAATATTTACAAAAAGGTGACCCCAATTTGACCTTTACTTCCTGTCCAAACCGGAAGTCAAAGTTTAATATTAAAATAATTTCTAAATTCAGTTAGATTGTATTATTCAAATAAACTTCTCTCATGCGAGAACTTCAACAGAGCGTTAACATTTGACTTCTCCAACACTTCTCGAATTGATGGCGTAACCATTTTAACTTCAACTGGCGAACACCTTGTTTTTGTTGTGACAAAAACTTATATCTAGTTAGGTGTTCGGGTACCCAGCACAAAACACCTATTGTGTGTTTTGTTCGCTTTTTTTTATTTATTTATTTTTATTTTTTTCTTCTCCTTCTTTTTCGGGATAGATTGTCTACAAAAAAATACATACTTGCAAACTTCACACGAACTTCACAAACTTGGCATATACTTAGAACATAACACGTAGTATGAAACTAGAGGGTTGTAACGTCATGGATTAGGGTCATCAGGACATCGATTTTCGATGGATCAAACTAATATCTAAAAGCGTTTCCGCCTTTACGCTAACCTCTGTTGGTGAATCTAAATCAGCTCTGAGTCGTGTACTCGTGGCATGCATGTTTAAGGGTGACGACTGCGGCCGGAAATACAATTGACTCGACTATCGTGACCCCTGAAAAAAATTGTGTTTTCTGATTGATTAGATTTCGCATAATAGCATTATGTGATTGTTAAAAAAAATCCTTTTTAGGTTTTTTTTTTTTTTTATGTCAGCATAATCTATTTATTCTGAAAAAAGGTCACTTTATTAATAGCTCTTTTCGAGGTCGTTGAATGATTAACTGCCACATGTTTTCAACAGTTGGGTGCATCTCATGGAGTCTTGGAGAAAACCTTCTCACAAAAAGCGAGTTTTTCACTATTTTCTGAATTTTCACTATCACCAGTGGATGTTTCGCCGTTGAAAACCAGACATTATTATGCATAATTGGAGGTAAGTCTGGGCAATGACAAATTCACGAGAATCTTTGATTTAAAAATAAGCATTTTAACCGGCTTGAACATGTCAAATGTGTTTATGTAAACCGTTAGTTGATGCGTACAGCATGCATGAGTTGATGAAACAGTGCAGTCAGTAATGTGTATGCGGTATGGGCGTAGCCAGTGAATGGTACTAGTACTTTAAGCATTGGGACTAATTTAAGCGGTTACCGGTTTATGTAAAAAGTATGCTTAAAAATTATTCGTTAAGGGTTTCCTCCATGACTCTTTGAAATACATAGAGCTAGTGCTTAATGGTGGTAAATAGTCTATAGCGTTAGGAGAGTGGAAGCCTAGAGCATGACAGATGGTTGAATTTAAAAAGAAGAGGGAATAGTACCCCATGACATTTATTGGGTAAATTACCAGAAATTGTGTAAAGGGAAGTTACAAAATGGTAAATCTAAACCATAAATCAATCTGGCCCCCAAAGTGTAAGTAAATGGGCTGAACTACTTGACAAAAAAAGATTTTCAGATATTTGATGTACAATGAAGAACTGTTCATTAACGTGAATGTATTGTATGTAAATACATACTCAACGTGTGTGTTGTATATACAGTATGTACTGTGATTATTCTGTCAATATTGTCACGATTTGTATGTATGTGTGTACGGTACTACGTACACGCGCGCATAATGCGACTATGCACACATGATGCAGCCCAGCCGCCACGTGTAGATTCCGTAAGCACACGACCCGTATTTTAGGACTGAAAAGTCGTTTATATTGAAAAATTTCTGTCATTGCCCACAAATCAAACAAGCTAAAAGATATGAAATATGTAGTTCTAAATGAATGTCTTCATTTTCCAATTCAAAATTCCAATCTATAAAAGAAAAAATGGTTTAGTATAATTTTATTATTTTTGCTATAGCAGTACTGGCATTTCAGTCCAAGAAAGGGTGTACCTTCAATCCATTCAGTTAAACATTTATTTAAATCTAAGCCCTACCCTATTTTCAACATCTTGCAATTTCAGATATGCAGAATTGAGCTGGGGGGATTTTTGACAAATGAAGCCAGTCGTCAGTAAATGGAATTGGTAAGGGGCCCCTTTATCTTTTATTTTGTTTGCCCTCCCTTCCCTAGTTCTTGGATTCTATAGGCTGCAATGATAGACCAAAGAATTTTAGAAACAATTGTTGGTTCATCACCAGTGGCAGTATGCCATCCCAAGAACTTGGGGAGGGCAGACATTTTATTCCAAATTACCGATTCAATGAAAACCCCTCTGAATGTCACCATTCTGAACTGTCACTAAATGTACATACAGAGCGTAATTATTATAAATGCAGATTGATTCTTTTTTGTTGTCAACAAAGGATCTGGTTGGTTATTTACACGAAGTCATTTCACTTGTTACATGCAAGACCATGACACTAATTTCTAGATTGGTTACAAGTAGGTAAACAGGTACAAAGGGGCAATGATTGTGGGTGTGGTGTTAACCAAAAGTCAGTCATGAAACCCAACAGACAGAAAAAATTTTACAAGCATCCATAAACTTTTTTTTAATTTTCCAATCAATTTATGTAAAAATGGATCTGATATTTAGGTTGTAATTTGTAATATGGAGGGAGCTACAGACATTTTGCCAATCATGTTACAACCTTGAAAATGTAAAATAAATGAAATTTGTTTCAAATTTATAAATTTTTTTTTAATTATTTGCAGTATAGGTGAAAACAAAGACAGTTTATAAGCATGTCACAATAAGGAGATGCTTATTTTTTATCCCCCCGAACACCTAGTGTTTGTTCAAACAAACACTTAAGTTTGTTTTTTTAGGTTGTATGAAACAAAACACCTATTGTTTTGTTCGGTTTGTTTTTCTTTCTTTCTTCTTCTTCTTCTTCTTTCTTCTTCTTCTTCTTCTTCTTCTTCTTCTCTTCTTCTTCTTCTTCTTTTTTCTTCTTCTTCTTCTTCTTTGGCTTCTTCTTCTTCTTCTTCTTCTTCTTCTTCTTCTTCTTCTTCTTCTTCTTCTTCTTCTTCTTCTTCTTCTTCTTCTTCTTCTTCTTCTTCTTCTTCTTCTTCTTCTTCTTCTTCTTCTTCTTCTTCTTCTTCTTCTTCTTCTTCTTCTTCTTCTTCTTCTTCTTCTTCTTCTTCTTCTTCTTCTTCTTCTTCTTCTTCTTCTTCTTCTTCTTCTTCTTTTTCTGGATAGATTGTCTACAAAAACACATACTTGCAAACTTCACATGAATTTCCCAAACTTGGCATATACTTAGAACTTAACACGTAGATGAAACATAATTTGTGACGTCATGATTAGGTCATCAGATATCGAATTAGAAATTAAAGTTTAAAAATTTAAAAAAAATCATATCGAGAGATTCAAAAATTTCAATAAAATTACTGATTTAGTCGGGAAAAATATGTAGTTTATCATGAGTGTAAAGAGGTGAATATGTGACATTAGAGACGAGGATATGTTTGAGTTTGATATTTATTTGTACTGAAAACACGACATTTTTGTAAAAAAGAAACACTTTTCCTAAAAATGCACGCTCAGTATGTCGCCCTCAATCGGCAGAAAGAAATTGTTTTTTTATGAAAATGAGTGTGAAATATGTGATTTAGTACATACTGCTGATGAACTCGTGCCAACTCCGTACTTCAACCAACATAGTCATAAAGGGTAGGTATCTTGAATTTAATTGTTACGAGGTTTTTCATTTATTTTCCCGTATTTTTACAAGAAAAGCCATTTTTGCTTTGGGGTTCTGCCAGTAGTAACGTTAAACTAGTTGCATTGTGCCTGTTTAGTGTTTACCTTAACGTTGTTATTGTAAGTGAACATACAATTTTGGGACAGAAACAACTCTTTTTCTAACAAAATATGAACAGATGTCACTAAAATGTATTTAAAAACAGAATGTAAATAAGGATAGAAAATTAGTTGTTTAGGTTAGAAATTTTTCAGTTGAAATTTTTGCCTATTTTGTAATTTATGTTTTCTCCAAAAATTTTCATTTTTGGCACAAATTAATTAAGTAGTGATTGTTTACTGCATTTTCCCCTTAATTTTCCCCTTTTTAGATACAAATAAACCTAAGACAATTTTTTCAAAAATGCACATATTCAACACTGTCTCCGGGAGGCCTCTCAGACATCTCACATGAAATTATGAGACTCGGAAATTTCTAAATCCTTTTCTTTGATGTGAGTTTCATGAAAGAAAATTTTTTTAAATTTAAATACACATTGTCAAGAATAATGTGTGAAATTTTTGAAAACAACCAACCCCCTTTTTCAATTTAATGCTCCAGTTAGGCCCCACTAAAATTATACACTTTTTTCCCCCATTCATTTATAAATTAGAACTTTTTAAATTTTTTCAAATACTTATTCTTGGTCCATGTACTTGTAAAAACCTTTTTTACTATTTTGTACAGCATGTTCACTGTGATGTATTATTTTCCTCATTCACAAAATTACAACTTCTCTGAAATTTTAAAAGCTTTATTCTTGGTCCATGTAAATTATAAAACTTTCCTGTTATTTTTAGCATGTTGACTCCAATACATCATGGCTCAGACTAAGTTCCGCTCAGCACCGGACAAACGTTGACATCACATCCAAATGCAGTATCGTAACGTTCAAGTCAACAACAATCTTCAGTTTGTAGGTTCATGATGGTATGGTTTAACATCTTATGTTTAAAATTTTAGAATCCGGCACAATTAATGGGAAATGGTCTTCATTACTTGTTTCGTTGAAGTGTAAACTTTACATTTTTATAGATGTATGTTCATTTTAGTATAATTTATAGATATTGATTACATAAAACCATGGTTAATGTTAAAAACCTTAGTGGCAATGGTATACATGTGCCGGGCCCGGGGGAAACAGGTCAACTCGAGCATACGCATTTCCTACCAATTCACACTTATTTTAGTCAACTCAACCCGAAAAAAATTATTACTGAATATTTACCGGCATGCGTAGGGTTGACATCCCGTGGAATACGCGTTGGTAGAAGTAGAAGATTTTAGCTACACTATAGTAACTTTAAAGGCAGTGTTCTGAAGGACTATTTTTTTGAAATTACATCAACCATCATCCTGATAATAACATATAAGGCATTCAAGTTATGTGTTTTGTTAGCATGACCCATTATTCTTCATCCCTCTTTGAAAACATTTAATATTGTTTTACATGATTCGTTTATATTTCAGATCAATGATATCCATTTGTGCTACTGTTACAAGGTGTGTTAGAGTCTGTGTAACTTTGTGATCCAATGGCCAGCATTTGAAGTTCATCCATTCATCAAAGGAGTTAATGTATTATTCAAATTATTTTATAGGACATATCCTATCTGGGGCGTCTTTACCCCCAAGGGAATTGTTTTTCAGGACCCCAAGACAATCTAGGTCTTTCTAGGGAAATTTTTTTAACATGTTAAAAAAAAATAGTACTGAGGAATTTTATTATTTTTTATGGACCCAACATCCTCACAAATGTAATTATTGAATATCTGTTGGATCTAGTAAAATGTATATTGCCCACAGTGAATCACTGGGGTTGGGCCATATAAAAATAGTAAATATACCCTTTACCCAATCTTCATTGCATGGTGTGCTTGGAATACCTTTTCCAGATCACCCAATTAAAGTTCCTATTTTTTTGTATGCCATTTGGGGTAGTACTGACATCAATCCCATAAACACAATTGGTTAACAGAAGTATCGCAACGAACAGACTTTCACAAATGGCATGGAATTGCTTTCCTAGTTTAAGACAAACATAGTGATCATTTGGGTCATTTACAGCAGCCAGAATATGACCTTATCATGTGAGATTTTTTTCGTCACCTGAGTTAAACAGAACTTTAACCCGATCCATGCCCCGTTGATCGTGAAGATATTGCCACCTTTAAACAATAACTTTAACATTACATTTTAGGAAAATGTATTTCAACAGTTAATGACACATAAATACATATACATGTAACAATCAGAAGATCATATTTAGTATGTTTGTTCTTTTATTTGGATCCTTCAAATTACATTGTACTGTCTCTTCCCTATAACTATTGTTTTAAAACTGAACCAAAAATTTAAATATTATACACTTGATCAAATATATTGTATTGTACAAGACCACACACCTCACCTGGGGCCAAAATGTAATGATAAGTTTTGATGATAGTATTTTATTCCACATTTTCCTGATTTATTTGGAAAGAAAATTTTATTTTATAAATAAGAGTGAAATATGTGATAACTGATGAGGAATTTTTGAGTTTGACATTGTTTTGGGCAGAAAGAAGGTCAATTGAGTCACTTGGTAAATATTTTCCTTCATACAGATCGATTGTTCACAAAAACACATACTTGCAAACTTCAGGAACTTCATATATTAACATGGTTGAAAATATTTAGACGTCATTATTGGGGCATCAGATATCGAATTACGATAAATCAAAGTTTAATAATTAAAAATCATATCTCAACAACCAGAAGGGGTATATTCACAATTGTTGTACCATTGTAGTTTTAATTTCAAAAATTTTTACAAAAAGGTGACCGCATTGACCTTGCTTACTGCCCAAAACGAAGTCAAATTTTAATATTAAAAAATCATATATCAACAACCAAAAGAGGTAAAAAAAATTTAAGTTTTGAAAAATTTTGTACTTTTTTGTTATTTGTCCCCGGAAAAAATTTAAAGGGGGGACCCCAAAACCTATTTTTTGCCGGTTTTTTTTTTCTTTTTGGGAAAATTGCACAAAAACACATTGTTTGTTTCCCGGCTTCTTTTTCCGGAAACCAAAAAACCCCCTTTGAAAATTTTTTAAAAATCGGCAACTTTAAGAACCCGCAACTTTTCAAAATTTTTGGGGGAACCCCGGTTTTAAACCGGGGGGCCCCCCATAAACGCAGGGAAAAGTAACCGAAAAGGGTTTTCCCTTTTTCCGTTGCCTACCAGGCGCATTTTGGGAGAAGACCGCCACGATTCGATTGCCCCCCTCCGTTTCGGGGGCACGGATGGGCCCCCGGGAATACCGTTGCCCTTAAACAGTATGAAACCAAAGGGTGTGGGAACACAATCGTGGCGGTTATACCCCACAAAAAACCCAACATGCTGCATGTTTTAAACAATAAAGCGATACAAAGGAAACCCATTTTGCTTGAGTTCAGGGCGTTATTTGAGCCAAATGCGGTTGTAAAAATGAACAGGACCCCCACAAAAACCCGATTTGGGGCACGATGCGCAACGTTATCCGCAAAAATTTGGAACATGTTTTCCAGATCGGGAAAATGTCATATCATGTTTACGCTCATGTCTCAAAATTTTAAAAATATTTTAAAACAACGGGTATGGGACTTTTTTTTGAGGTTTTTGATGAAAATAATTTGTGACGTTTTAAGGGTCACGAACGAATTCGAAAATTCGTTAACTTAAAAAAAACCCTCAAGGGACGAAAATCAAAAAATTACGATTTTGGGAAAAAATATGGTTTATCATGAGTAAAGAGGTGAAATATGGAATTAGAGACGAGGATATGTTTGGTTTTTTATATTTATTTTACGAAAACACGACATTTTTGAAAAAAAAAAACTTTCGGAATATTTACGGGAATATGTTATTTCCACTACGTCCCAATACTCAAAGGAGGGGGGGCAAAAAAACAGTCCAGCCGGCCGGGGGAACGGAAATACGTTTTCCCCCAAACGGCAGAAAAGAAAAAAATTAATTAAAACAAATCATCCAGGGCCAACGTTTAGGGGTTACGGGTTTTTTTTCCGATTTACTGGAAAGAATGGTTTTTATGAAAAATGTGAAATATGGAATTGATGAAAATTTTTTGAGTTTTAAATTTTTTGGGGAGGAAGTAAAGGTCAAATTTTTACCTTTTGTAAATATTTTTGTCCTCAGAATGATTATCTAAAAATAATACCCAAACTTCGATGAACTTTAAACTGGGACATACTAGAACTTAAAAAGTAGATGAAAATGAGTTTGTAGTCATGATGAGGTCACTATCAATTCGATAAACAAAATTTTAAAATTTAAAAATTATATCTCAAAAACCAAGAGGTAAATTTAATTTTTTTCCAATGTAAAAAAAAACAAAAAAACCCATACAAAAACCATGATTTTCTGGTTGATATTTTTGGGTTTTGGCATGTCTTTTTTTTTTGTTCGTACCCCATTGTTGCAAGAGGTTTTTTTAAAGGGGGAAAATTAGTCGATTGACGAGGCAAGGTGGGGATTCATGCTTGGGTTTCCCCCGAATTATCAGGGTGTTGTTTGATTTTGTGATAGACAGTGTTTATTGACCATCATCACATCAAAAATCAACGTAAAAATAATACATTGTCGTTATCGATTGAATTGGAGTGTATGCTTAATTATTTTTTTTCATTTTTTTGTTGAATTGTGACATACATTTTTTCTTTTTTTTTTATAGAATTTAAATTTGTTTATAAGAGGGAACTTGTCTCATTTTCCCAAAAAATAAAAACCTTACCCAACTAAAACCTTTAAAATTATATGAACTTAAAAAATTGATACATAGTTAGAACTTCACAATTGAAAAAGGGGGCTACCGAAGCATCTTAAATCCCGTTTTAGGGGTTTATAAGTTTAACACCGTTTAGGGAAGGGAAACTTTTCAATTTAGAATGCCCCCAGCAAGTGTTTTTTAACAGAAACCCTTTACCTCCCCCGCCTTAAACAGTCAATCAAAAAATTTTTGTATATTATCGCCAAATCGATTCAACAACCATGAGGTAATTGAAATTTTTTAATTGACAAATTGTTAATTGTCGTTTACAAAGAGCCCCCTTTTGACCTTACTTCCCGTCCAAACAGGAAGTCAAAGTTTATTAAAATAATTTTTAAAATTTTAAAATTTTATTGTATTCAAAAAATCTGGGAAAATTCAAAAAGTTAACATTGACTTCCCAAAACTTCGAATTGAGATTTTAACCCTT
>CM055818.1:19866056-19886965 GCA_029582265.1 Zoroaster sp. YZ-2022 | reverse complement strand
AGTATTTTTTTCATTGCAAATTAGACCCAGAGTTTGGATAACCTTTATCCTGTAAAAATGGATTATTATTGATGGGTGCAAAAATGGATGGAAAAAGGAGTATCATGATATGACAAAATAAGCAAAGTGTCATTCAAAAGATAATGTTGTTTGCCCATTTCCTTTATTCAAATTCTTATTAAATTTTTATGTATTAACGAAGAATATGTGTTTAATCAATTTAAAATTATTACACAAAACGTTGACAATTAATAATAATAATTTACTTTTTTTAAAAGATGAAAAGATTCTGGAAATTGGTCTTTGATGTAGGTGAGGGTTAGATCAGGGGGTTGCTTGCTAAAGACGGGTGGAGCTCAAGGTGTGGAGATGGGGATGGGAAATGAAACCCCAAAAATATTGAAATGTATGGACAAGTAGAAGTTTTCCATGATCAATTAAGTTGAATACACCGACACCATAGATCCTACCCTGGGAGTAATGGGTGAGACGTTCAGGGAGGCCACGGTCTGCTTTTGTTCAAGCAGATTTTAAACTGGTTCATTTCTTTACAATGATGACATCAAATATTTAAATATAGAATCCTTTCCAAACTTCCCTACCTCACTGGACCGATTTGACAGATTAGGGTAGGGGAAACATAAAAACATATTATGTGAACTATTCAATGCTTCTACAAAATCCCCATAAAGCCTTGTGAGTTTTTTAAGAATGACCGAAAGAGGGGCGCTATTTTCATGTCATAGTTCAAATGCAAATATCTGCCAAACTGGCAAGTTTTGTGAGTGTGGTTATATAATTAAATTTACATATGATATCTATTAAACTGCTTCACACTCATGCATGATATGCGTCACGAAACTCCAATTTCTGAATGCATTTTTCATTGCACGCTCCATGGTCTAGTAGTCTGAAAGTCAAGTCACATGCTGAACTTGCTCCATAGCCGTAGTCTCTTGTCAGAGTCGCACTTGGCACCACGGATGCAAGTTTTATCATGAAACTTTTCTCTGAAGGAAAACCATATTTACCAAGTTCAGACTTAATTAATGTACTTTTTAAACAACTTTAGGTGATGACGTCATAACATGATGAACAACCAAACACCTTGAGAACGAGCATTCTCACTCACTAAACTAACATGCTCAAATTATGAGATTTTGGTGAATTAACTAATGAAGAACCTCTTTCAACCTTTTGTAACATTAGATTTTTATGTGGGAATTTGTAAGTGAATGAGGAATTGTACTGCAGAAAAAATAATAGCTGCCATGGTTTGCAGCTCGTTCTACCTGCAATAATGTCTCCCCATTTTAGCTGTAATAATGGGCGTTCTATTAAGATTCGATCTTACTCTTAAATATTTGATTTATCATAACTGGGAGAAAGACAATAATCTGATAATAAAAAGCTCTTTAATTCATAGTACACTTAAAAATATGCTCTTTATTTCTGTTAAATACAAACTTATACAATGTTAAAATTTTGGATTTATTTTGCATTTTTTAAACAACTTTAGGTGAAATGACACCATAACATGAACCCTTAAACACCTTGAGTTTGTTTTTTACAAACTATACAATTTCTAGTTATTTAATATTTGTTTTTTGTTTATTTATTTATTTATTTTGTTTGTTTTTTAGGTAGCGCCTTCTTTTGATAATGATTTGACTCGCTTTTGGGCAATCCCAGTCTCTTTTAATTAATATTTGTTTGAAGATTTTCTATTTATGAGATGTTGATTGTTTTTTATTGCCTGATATTTACCCATGTGTTATATTTTTATCTTCCTTAAAATTACAGACTGCTACACAATGCAAAAAGTGTTATTCTTCTATACTTAGAGGAAAATCATGACCGTGAATTAGAGACAATTTTCCATACTCCCCCAGTTTCTACTTTACAAACATAAAAAAAAATTGAAAACAAATAAATATGTGTTTTACCTCGATTAATGTTCTCATCCATCAACTACGTTATTATTATTACAATTTTGGTATAATTATGTATCTAATTAATAAGTTTACCAATGAATTAATTACTTAATAAACTTTTCAAAAGTACAAACAATATTCTATGGATGTGCCATTTTGTGCACTTTCTCCTCGCTAATATTTCTCTTCAAATATTCAACTATGACAAAAAAATAACATCTTCTTTAAAAAATACTTCTACTGCATGTTTTCATATGTTGTCACTCTTGAAAAACATGCACTTGTCTCTTAACTTAACTGTTGTTGGTTTCAAAAGACGATTCTCTTTTAAATCATTGCTTGTCATTGATCTATCTGGATTTACTTGCATCCCAACACCTCATCCTAACACCTTCAGCTTTCTTGTATTTCAATTATAGTAGATCATAACTATTGAAGGAAGAATGAACCAATATTGAATGTATGTACTCTAAACTATTGTAGCGACTAAAATATTGTAAGCTGGATTTAGTCTGGGAGTGATAAAATACCATTGGTCTATTTCTGTTTGCCGCCATTTGATATAATGATTTTGATATAATGATACTGGGCGGTGATCCTCCATACGGCGAGACAGACTGTAATGACAATATCCCAATAGTTATTTTCCCCATATTACATGATTCCATTTTATCCTGATAATATTTTTTATTTATTTATATTTGTTTTGAGCTCTGTTCCCCTGTCGGCCCCAATAAGTACGATGATCGCTGTCATTTCCCCCAAAAATAATCCAATATTTTGCTGATATGCAGCGATTAATAATAATAATAATACACACACACACACATAATATTAATAATAACGATAGTGATAACGATAACGGTAACGATAACGATAACGATAGTGATAACGATAACGATAACGGTAACGGTAACGATAGCGATAGTGATAACGATAACGATAACGATAACGATAACGATAACGATAACGATAACGATAACGATAACGATAACGATAACGACAACGATAACGATAACGACAACGATAACGATAACGAGAACGCAACAACAACAACAACAACAACAACAACGACGACGACGACGACGACGACGACGACGACGACGACGACGACGACGACGACGACGACGACGACGACGACGACGACGACGACGACGACGACGACGACGACGACGACGACGACGACGACGACGACGACGACAACTAGACGGCAGTGTTTGTGATAATACAAACACATAGGTGTTCGAAACTTTGCATCATTATTTGTTTTAATATTAAACTTTGACTTCCGGTTTAGACAGTAAGTAAAGGTCAAATTGGGTCATGTTTTTGTAAATATTTTTGACAATTAACAATCTGTACAATAGTGAAAGATTGTGAATTTACCCTTGTGGTTGTTGAGATATGAATTTTTAAAATATTAAACTTTACCTCCGGTTTGACAGGAAGTATAACAAATTGGGGTCAAATTTTTGTGTAGATATTTTTCGACAATTAACAGTCTATACAATGGTACACAAAATGTCAATTTACCTCTTGTGGTTGTTGTTGAGATATGATTTTTTTAATATTAAACTTTTTGACTTCGGTTTGGACAGGAAATGCAAGTTCAAATTGGGACTACCTTTGTGTAAAATATTTTTCGACAATTAACAATCTATACAAGGATACAAAAATGTCACCTTACCTCTTGTGGTTGTGGAGATAAGATTTTTAAACATTAAAACTTTGACTTCCGGTTTTGGACAGGAGAGTAAGGTCAATTAGGTCAATTTTGTGTAAATATTTTTTGATGCAATTAACCATCTGGCCAATGGTGCAAAAACTGTCGAATTTACCTGTTGTGGTTGTTGAGATATGATTTTGGGAACATTAAACTTTGACTTCCTGGTTTGGAGAGGAAGTAAAGGTCAAATTGTGGTCACCAACTTGTGTAATATTTTTGACAATTAACAATCTGTACAATAGTGGAAAGACAGAATGGTTACCCTTGTGGTTGTTGAGATATGAATTTTTAAAATATTAACCTTGACTTCCGGTTTGGACAGGAAGTAAGGTCAAATTTTAGGTCACCTTTTGTGTAGAGATATTTTTCGACAATTAACAGTCTATACAATGGTACAAAAAATGTCAATTTTACCTCTTGTGGTTTGTTGAGATATGATTTTTTAATATTAAACTTTGACTCGGTTTCTGGACAGGAAGTAAGGCTCAAATTAAATACCTGTTTTGTAAATATTTTTTGACAATTAACGATCTGTGCAATGGCACAAAAATTGTGTATTTAACTCTTGTAGTTGTTGAGATATGATTTTTTTAAATATTAAACTTTGACTTCCGGTTTGGACAGGAAGTAAGGTCAAATTGGATCACCTTTGTAAATGGCATTTTTCGACAATTAACAATCTATACAATGATACAAAAATGTCAATTTACTCTTGTTGGTTGTGGAGATATGATTTTTTAAAGATTAAACTTTGACTTCGGTTTGGACAGGAAGTAAGGTCAAATTGGGGTCAATTTTGTGTAGCCAATATTTTTTTGACAATGTAACAATCTGTACAATGGTGGAAAACATCAATTTACCTGTTGTGGTTGTTGAGATATGATTTCTTTTACATGCATACATAATGAGTGACCAGAGCTGATTTACATTCACCAACAGAGGGCGCACTTTTTAGCGTTGAAAAGCCGTGCAGATCTTTAATTTGCAACGTAATCAAAACGTTTTAACTAATAAAGAATGATTGATCGAGAATTTGATATCTGATGACCTAATAACTGACGTCACAAATGGGGTATGTTTCATCTACGTCGTTATGTTCCTAGAGTATATGCCAAGTTTCAAGTTCATATGAAGTTTGCAAGTATGTGTTTTTTTGTAGACAATCGATCGGAAAAAGAAGAAGGAGAAGAAAGAAAAAAGAAAAAACTAAGAGCTTAAGTGCCAAGTGTTTGTTTGAACAAACACTAGGGTGTTCGGGAGGAGGTAAAGGTAATCAAGCATCTCCTTATTGTACAACATGCTTATAAACTGGTTTGTTTTCACCTATACTGCAAATAATTTACAAGCAATTCATAAAATTTGAAAACAAATTTCTACATTGATTTTTACATTTTCAAGTGTTGTACACATGATTGGCAACGTTCAATATACGAAGCTGCATCCATCCATATTACAGGAATTACAACCTAAATATCAGATGCCATTTTTGGTACATAAATTGTTGAACATTGAAATAATCAAAGAGTTGTATGTGGGTGCTTGCAAATTTTAACTGTACTGTTGGGTTTCATGACTTGACTTTTGGTGGTTACACACACACACCCCACAATCGATTGAAAGCCACTTTGTTGACCTGTTTAACTCCTACTTGTAACCAATCTAGAAATTAGTGTACATGAATTCTTACGGTATGTAACAAGTGAAAATGGGACTTCAGATGTAAATGAACCCAACCATGATCCTTTGTTGACAACAAAACAGAATCAATCTGCATTTATAATAAACATTACGCTCTGTATGTGCTGATTAGTGACAGTTCGAATTTAATGGGTGGCATTCAGAGGTTGGTCATTGGGAATCGGATAATTTTGGAATAATGTTCGTCTCTGCCCTCCCCTAAGTTCTTGGTGATGGCATACCGCCACCTGGTGATGAACCAACACATTTGTTTTTCTAAAATTCTTTGGTCTATCAATGCAGCTTGCTATAGAATCTCCAAGAACTAGGGAGGGAGAGACAAACAAGCAATAAAAGTATAAGGGTCCCCAAATACCAATTCCATTGACTGACGACTGGTGCTTCATTATGTCAAAATCACACCCAGCATCAATTCTGCATATCAAGTTGCAAGATGTTGGAAAATAGGGGTAAGGGCTTAGATTTAAATAAATGTTTAACTGACATGGATTGGAAAGGTACACCCCTTCTCTTGGACTGAAGGCTAGTACTACCATAGCAAAAAGATACAACAATTATACTAAATCATTTTTTTTTTTTTATAGATTGGAATTTTTTTAATTGGAAAATGAAGATGCATTAATTTAGAAAATTACGCATTTCATATCTTTTAGCTTGTTTGATTCAGGTAACGACAGAATTGTTCAATATAAACGACTCCTTTCAGTCCTAAAATACTGGGTCGATGTGCCACGTGATCTACACATTCATTACAGTGCGCGACCAGTCTTGCATCATGTGTGTGTGCATAGTCGCATTATGGCAGCGATGTCGATGTATGTATGCCGATACACACATACATACAAATCGCTTGTAATATTGAGCACAGTAATAATCACAGTACATACATGGCCAACACACACGTTGAGTACATGTATTTTGCCTACATACACATACTTTCACGTTAATGAACAGTTCTTCATTGTTACCCCATCAAATATCTAGAAAATCTTTCTATTGGTCCAAGTATGTTCAGGGCCTGTTACTTTACCACTTAGGTCCATGATTGATTTATAGGTTTAATTATTTACGAACATTGTTGCTAACTGCCCCTTTTACAGGCAATTTCATGGTACAGTTTTAGACATACAATAAATAAGTCATGGGAGTAATTTTGGATTCAGCGCATCTTACATGCCACATTATTTCAATTTTTTCTTTTCCTAACTTTCCAGTTCTTTTGTTTTTACTATCACAAAAATAGTAATTTTTTAAGGAAAGGAATCACAGCCCTATAATACTTCTCTGGCAACATGTTGTCATGTACATATTAATTTTGAAATGTTTGGTAGAGATGGGTACAATTTTTATATTCACATATCATATCTGTCTTTGTTAATTTCAGTTCAGTCTGCAGTCTTTATATGAACATAACTTTCAGGTACTGAACAGTGCATAAAAACCCTTATTTTCAAATAATACATCATAAATTAACCTGGCTATAAGGGTTTAATCACATTAAGTGTAACATGCGTTTTGATACTCACAAAAGTTGTATTCACCCAGCCACACACAAAGCAAGTTCATGGGTATAACTATATACTAAGCAGCACTGATATTAGCTGGCCCTGGTGAGTACACGAAAAAATATTTTCAAGACTATTTTGAATCATAAACAATGATGTACTGATGAACTAGGTGTTTAGCTCCAAAAGGACGATTAACTTGAACGTCATAGTGCAATTGAGTTTAGGATGGTTTAGTTCAAATGTTTGCAGACAATTTTACGACGACATCAGATTTATCATTCACATCCTCTTTATGAAATCCCGCGCAATAGATACAGATATTTGTTCAGTTTTTCCTACACTCAAAAGAATATTACAATTGTTCAACCTATTGACTCCATGCTGTTTTGACACAGACATTTTGTAATTCTGATTTACTCTGAGATTTACTGAAGTTTCTCTGGAATCAACATGGCCCAAAGCTACATTTACATGTATGTATAAAGTGAGAAATTGAGTTCACTGGAGTTGCCATAAAGATTGTATGGGCAAGCTGGTGCATACTGAATTCAACATGGCAGGACGTGAAGTTCACGGAATGACAAAGATCCTCTGCAAAAGTTGTTAAGCATCATGCACGGTGCCATCACACCACCACAATACCAGGAATAAGGGCATGCATAAAGATCTGTCAAAAATAAGAAAAAAACATTGTTTTACACATATGTACATGTATGTATACATACACATGGGATGCACTACCTCCGTGTATTATTTGTGGTTTTTCATTTTGTTACATCAAATTCTAGAAAATCTTTCATCGGTCAAATAGTTGAGGGCCTTATTTACTTACATTTGGGGTAACCATGTATCTAAAAAATGCAATATAAAAATAAAGGGAATGTACAACACTTGTTGGTATATGGTAGTGATTAACACATCCTCAGGTAAAAATATAAACAAAAACTGATACATGTTTTTCCGTTTTTGATAACTGATTCCTCTTTTCTCTAACATGAAAACCAAATCATTTCTCCAGGATGATTGATTTATAGGTTTTGTAGATTTTACCGTGTTGTTAACTTCCTTTACAGCAATTTCATGGTATTTGTTTTACACACATACACAAAGAGTTTGCTACTTAAAACAATAAAAGTATCTGTAAAGTCTGTTCATTTCTAAACCCATTGCCCGGACTGTTTCCTAATATGACATATAACTCTTACCTTTTGCAGCTAAAAATCCTACTGTTTTGCAATGTTCCCATACAAAGATCAAACCATCGCCACACCAGAATTCGAGGAGTTCCATCTAGGAAGATTAGCTGTGAAAAGAAAAATTAAACTCAAAATAAGCATGTTTTATTTTGTTGTATTCAAAAACCATTTCATGATTTCATGTGATCTAAATTAGGCCTGAAAAGGTAGCATAAATGATACTGACTGTTAAATTTCATGATTAAGGCAAGACTAGTACAGTGACACCATGTGAAATTCTCTATGTGAGTAGTAAATCCTGGAGGACGATCAGAGCATACTGATCAAATGTCAAGTTGTAACCTCTACTTCTTTTCAGAGACTAATTATCACTCACTAGCGTATTCATGAATGGTGTCACTGCACTCAGTCTTACATTTTCTATCTTCTTCACCATGCAAAGCTACAAGTTTTCCCTAAATGTCATGATTGTTGTTGTAAATATTATATAGTGTCAACCAAAATTATTTGAGAAAATGTACCTTTGCTAATAATAAACTCTGACTTGTCTGAGAATATATGCGACATACATACTGGCAGACTTACAGTACCTGCTGCATCAATGTATTATGCATGCATGACATTGGTGAACATGTCCAGCTGGTACTAATGTTTTTTAATGTTTTCAGCCCCAAACATTTGTTGTTCACTGTTCAGTTCAGACTATTTTATATTTGTTGCTTTGTTTAAATTAATCAATTATTTAATTTCACAGAGCTAACATTCATTAGATATTATTACAATTGAGTAGGCTACATCCTATTGATAACTTACATCTAACGTTAGCATCATGTTTTGTTTAAATTCAACTAATTGTACTCATGCCTAGGCGTTTCACTCTCCTAACGTTACACTTACAGACTATTTACCACCACATAGCAAGCACTAGTCTAAGTATTTCAAAGAGTCATGGAGGAAAACCCACGTAATAATTTTAAGCATACTTTATTTACATAAAACCCGGGTTACCTGCTTCAAATTAGTACCAACGTTTGAAAGTACTAGTACCATTCACTCATGCCCATACTGTACAATGCATTACTGACTGACTGTCATCAACCCATGCAATGCGTTGTATGCATCAACCAACGCGTTACAACACATCTGACATGTCTGAAGCCGGTTAAAATGCTTATTTTTAAATCAAAAGATTCTCAAAAAATTGTAAGCGCCATTTGCCCAGACTTTACCTCCAATTAAGTGTGCATAATAATGTCGTGTTTCAACGATGAAACATCCACACTGGTGATAGGAAAAATTCAGAAAATAGTGAAAACCTCGCTTTTTGTGTGTGGAAGGTTTTACCGCAGGGTCTGCATGCACCCAACTGTTGGGAAACATGTGGCAGATTAATCCGGTTCAGGCACGACCTCGAAAGAGCTACGTAATAAAGCCCCAGTGACCTTTTTCAGAATAAATAGATTATGCTGACATTACAAAAAAAAACTAAAAGGATTTTAGTCAATTACAATACATTATATGAAACGAATTGATCAAGAAACACAAGAATTTTTCAGGGGTCACGATAGCTGAGTAACAATTGCATTTCCGGAAGCGTAAATGTTCAATTCCTCGTAAACATGGCTAACATACGAAAGCACGACCAGAGCTGATTTAGATTCACACCAACAGAGGTGACAACGAGGTAAGTAAACGTTTTAGATATTAGTCGATCCATCGAAAATCGATATCTGATGACCCTAATCATGACGTTACAACTCTAGTTTCATCTACGCATTATGTTCTAAGTATATGTCAGGATTTGAAGTTCCATGTGAAGTTCGTGCAAAGTATGTATTTTGCAGACAGTCTATCCGGAAAAGAAGGAGAAGAAAAAGCCAAAAACCGAACAAACAATCAATAGGTGTTTCGTGCGGTGCCGGGCACCCGAACACCTCAAAAACCGAACAAAATAATAGGTGCTCGCGCTGGTAGCTCGAAATACCTAATAATAATGCACTTATATATGTACGTATTCACCATAACTGTGTGCTCAAGAGCGCATTATATTATATTTCTCTCCAATCTTGATCAGCCGTACCTCTAGAAATTATTTACGGTCTATTTTTATAAAAATTTGATGAGTTACCTCCTCGATCTTATTGTAATCTTGTGTAATATGATGATTTATCGCACTATTCTATCGTGTAAAAACAACTTAACATATAAAGGAATCTAACATTGGTTGTCTACTTCTGTCAAATAAAACCGTTGACTTCATTGATTAAAGACGAATGCTAGTCGAGTTTGTTTCTTGATGCATATGTACCCCTTTAACAATAGATGCATTGAATATAACAACTGCTGTCAATGTCGAATTATTTACCATGATTAAGCTCTAGTTCCTTTTGGTAGCTGAGATATGATTTTTTTAAAGGTTGACATATTCAGATGAAGCTGTGATGCTTTGGTCATGGACAGGGATGTCTCCATTCTCCATACCAAGTGGCTCATCCGAGCCTATGGAGCCTAAACCGACAATAAAAAGACGGAGCAATGATTTACTCATAAAGTTGCCCAGAAGCTATTTTTTTGTTTTAGAAATATGAAGCATCGACCGATCCACAGTTTAGTTGAATAAATGGGCTCAATTTTTGTAAATATTTTTGACAATTAACAATCTATACAATGGTACAAAAATTGTGAATTTACCTGTTGTGGTTGTTGAGATATGATTTTTTTAAATATTAAACTTTGATTTATCGTAATTCGATATCTGATGACCTAATAATGACGTCACAAATTATGTTTCATCTACGTGTTATGTTCTAAGTATATGCCAAGTTTCAAGTTCATGTGAAGTTTGCAAGTATGTGTTTTTTTGTAGACAGTCTATGGGGGGGAGAAGAAGAAGAAGAAGGAGAAGAAAAAAAGAAGAAAAAAAAACGAACAAAAACAATAGGTGTTTCGGGTACATACCCGAACACCTAATTATATACTTGCCAAGTCATATCTAGTGCACTTAAAAGCTGAACACTGTCAAACCTTACGTGTAGTAAGTACATTTACAGGTCAAAATGTGGACCATTTTTGACTGGTAAAACCATTGTCTTGTATTGTTGAGGGTGGTCAAAATGACAGTCAAAACCAGTTAAAATGCCCTGTGTGCACATTTGGGTCAACAGTCAAAACAGTCAGTTGACTGATTTTGACCACAGTTATCACAGCTACTTGCCACTAAAATGCAGCTATAGTAGAAGGGTTAACTGACCGTGAAAGATTCGGTTAAGCGGATGGCGAACTAACCAGTAACTACCAGCACTATTTCTGATCAAAATAATCAATGGTTTGAGTTACTGAAAAGCATTGATCCTGGTTTAACCACATACATGTTGGCCAGATCAAATGACAGCCTGAATCACAACCAAGGTGATTTGAGCAATTACTTCAATGTGTCAAATTGCACTTACCCACTAGTACTAGTCAGAACAGTACATTGCACTTTCTGCACAGTATTTTGTTCAAAACCAAAATTACATAAAATCCTGCTTTTGAAAGTGCTTCAGGGGAAACTAATACAAACATGTAATGACTGAAATTGGCATTTGTAATGAGTGTGGGGGAGTTATAATCCGTATAACTGTAGCCAGAAAAGTGTCAGTCTTGATGTATACACCCACGCTAGAATCTCTCACTGGTAAGATGTAATACATTTAACTGAAGTATGAAGAGATGAATCAAAACCAAACTTTTGAAAGTTCAGGCGTATTTCATTTTCTGTTTTTAACAAGAAAATAGTAAAAATGCATTCAGATTTGTTTGTGTATAAAAACATACATAATGTGGAAATGGATGACAGGTGTGATACAATTTTTTTGTTAACACATTTCATATTTTCTCCAAAAAATGATGACAAAATAATTTATCAGGATGTTTGGTATAATCATCTCGTAAGATTTTTTCAGTAATTTTTTATTGGGTTATTAGTAAAGGTGAACACTCCAATTAAAGATGATTTACACTGTCAGTAAAAGCCCAAAAGAAAGGATGAAATGCAAATCTGATAAATGGATCATCAGTCAAACCAATGAACAACAAATCTGAATAGATCTTTTACTATTTACAGGTTGGTTTCTGTATTAAGGCCGTCATAACCCAGTTCTATTTTTCGGTTCCAATTACCCATAAACGACTTTTGGAAATTGTGACTGAACATTTAAGCCACACAAATAGAAGTCTCTGATTTTTTTAAAAAACAAAATGTGTGGGGAATGGGGATACTAGTCGTTTTTAATATAGAGGCGGAAAATTATGACAGTAAGTCCACTGGACATCCAGTTCCGAAATAACCGAAAATGCAGCCTGTATTCTGCAATATCTCTTGAATCCTATAAATTATGGATGCATTTACACAGTATATTTTTCTTTTTGAAATCATGAAATGCAAATCTGAAATATGGATCATCAGTCCAAACCTTGTTAGAATGAATACTTGCAACAAATCTGAAGAGATTTTCACTATTTAAAATAAGAGCTGAAACTTTCACAGGTTGGTTTTTGCATGCATGTTGAATCCTATAAATAATGGATGCATTTACACAGTACTAATTTTGTATGCTGTCTTTTAAGTAAAAATCTACTGATCCATCTGTAATTGACTGACATGACATTTCTATCAAATTTCAAAGCTACATACACGTAATACAATGTATTATTTCGAACTGTCTGATCAATAATTAAAGATATATCGCCTGTGTTTGGCTCAAGACACCCCAAAAATAGAATTTAAAAGTGAGCAATTTTGAAAGATAATTAAGGCTGCCGGGTATCCGGATACCAGATCGAAACTGCCGTTACCCAGTTCCATTTTCGGTTCCAATTACCTGTAAATGACTTTTGAAAATTATGACTGAACATTTAAACCACAAATGGAAGTCTCCAATTTTTAGTAACATTTTTGTGTGGGGAATGGGGATGCTACGAGTTTTTTAATACAGAGGCGGAAATTATTACAGTACATGTAAGTCCACATTTATTATGACTCTAAAGAACAAGAGAAACTTGTGTTCATATTGGTTATTTTATACATTCGGGAGTATTTATGTGTTTTACAAATTGTTTACAGGTACCTGGGTTTCCAAAAGTTTCCAATTTCGGGTATCCAGTTCCCGAAATAACCGAAAATGCATAGCCTTAAAGATAATATCATTATTAAATGAACCCAAAAAACATTATGAAATTCAGATGTCGGAAACTTTACATAAAAGCAATATTTAAAACTCGCTTAGTAATTCTGATTGACAGCCATGCTTGCCAATCGGAAGACTGCACATGCCCTCGGCCGTTACGTACAATACATGTAAATTGTGTGGTCACGCGCAAGGTTGGGATTAAAACAGTGCACCAGCATTTTATTAATTTGAGTTTTTATTTTACTGGTACTAATCCATGACGGAATTTTTCGTTCAATATCTCAAATGAAAGCTTACAGAAAATAGCAATTCAACATTTAAATCAAATTTTACTGTAAAATCGTCCCAAACATGGGTGATATATCTTTAAGACAAGGAGTAGGTATAACCGGGGTCAACTTCTGCGAAATATATGCAAACACAAAATGTACTTAAATACAGAAACAAATACATAAGAATACAAACTTCTTTTAAAATTGCTAGAATACAAATCGCTTACGATCGCACTGTATTCACCAGAATTTTTAAATAAGTGTCCAAATTTGTTATTCTTTGAAATACAGGGCGTCCAAATGTATAATTTGCAATTGTTTTGCATGCATTTTACAAATAAAACAGGGTGTTCATTTAGCACACAGGGTGTCCAAAAGACACCCAAAGGTATTGCTGGCTAATACTATAACTGTATTTGTATAAAAGTTAAACATGAATTCGGCCCCCAGGTCTGGTATGGAGCTGTCAATGATCAAAATACAGAGATGTACATTGTACACAACATTTGATCAATTTGAAAGTTGAATACATTTTAAAGTTATACAATTTAGTGCTGTACTGTATGTAAATGTTACCTGTATGTTTACTCACAAAATACTGTACGTACCAGTAAATGTATATGACTAGATATATTTACTTTGTAACTCAAAGTACAAAACACGTACTGGGCATATGTGTACGTATACAGCCATAGTTTACCGAGATTCTACTTACTACACATGTAATCATGACTATCAATTATGTTTGCTTTCAGTTACAAAGGCCATTTCAAATTACATCATTATGAATACTTCTAAGTGCAGGCTTGCTTTGTACACGTCACCTGACTATAAGTACTTCAAATTGTCAATAACTCATTATTTTTTATCAAATTTAAAATGATATTGCATAGTATACACAGAATAACATTTAAAAGGTACAATGTATATTAAATCAGTGAATAACCATGTTTATTTTAGAGAATATGCTTTTAAAGACTTTTTTTCCTTTTTACTCTCCAACTTGAAAGAAACAAAGGTACTAGTGTTGGGACAGTTAACCGGTTAATAATAATAAAATAATAATAAAAAGGCATTTATATAGCGCCTTATCAAAAAAATGGCCAAAGCGCTTTACAAAACTTACGCTACCGACTTAAAGTAAAATACAATCTTACACTACTGCAATACCCTACAATCTTACAAATACAACAAACAGAACAAAGAAAAAAAAACCACCAAAACAAAACACGAAGCAATCGTAAGGCGGGGAACCTACATTTTTGGAAACAGATGAAATTTGAGGGCCTTCTTAAAACTTTGAGTCGTGGTACATTGGCGAACAGAGGCAGGTAAAGAGTTCCAGAGGCGAGGGCGGCTGCATGAAAGCCTTATCTCAACAGTGCGCTTGGTTGGGAATGTTGAGAAGAAGTGTATCGTCACCTGACCCAGATTGGGTCTACTCGGGATGTACTGAGTAAGGAATTCGGCCAGATAAGATGGAAGTAGTCCATGAAAACTTTAAAGGTGAATAACATAAGTTTAAAGATTACCCGAAAGGTCAACTGGTAACCAATGGAGCTCTCTAAGGAGTGGTGCAGATGGTTCTCTTCTATCAGATCTAAAGATAATTCTAGCTGCCCTGTTTTGCAAAGTTTGTAACTTTTTACGATCTTTTGCTGATATGTCATAGAGTAAAGAATTTGCATAATCTAAGCGAGATAAAATCAGCGACCGGACGAGGTGATGGCAGCTGTCAACGGTAATATAGCGGCGATTCTGTAAATATTTCAGGAGGTGGAAATTGACTGTTTTGATAGTTAATTTTACGTGCTCAGTCATTGACCGAAACTGCACTAACAATTTATAAATTTGCTATAAACCGAAACCAATATTTAAAAAATATACGACCGACAAATTTGGAAGCATTTGCCCCCCATTTTGTCATTCTAGATTTTCTTTTTTGTTGCATTGGTTATTAAACAATCATCTTTTTTATTGAAAATTTATACACATTGTGCCATTTGCGACGATCTAGTTTAGTGGCATCAGGTGCTGACTTTTGGTTAACCGACCGTGAAAGATTCGATACAACAGTTAGTAAGCTAACCGGTAACTCCCAGCACAAAGGTACCCAGTAACCAAGAAAGTCATCACTATGACAGATACCTAGCCATTCAGTCTAAGCTCTATGTAGTTATCTACATCTGTCTGTTTGTCAGTGTTAAAGGGGCAATAATGTCCAAGATCAACAGGGCATGGAATCGAGTGCTAATTTTAGGGTAACTCAGTGACTAAAAATAATACCCCACAGGATAAGGTCATACAATTGCTGCTGCATAAATGAGCCAGTAATTTTCAGTTATTGTGTTCAACTTAAAATAGGACACCGATTCCATGCCCTGTTGAAAGTCTGCTTTGATCGTGACAATATTGTCCCTTTAAATCTGCTCGGCCTCTGTAGTTGTCTGTCTGTCTGTATATAAATGCATGATTGTCCAGATCCATATTTGTTTAAAAATCTATCCATTCATCCGTTTGTATGTTTGTCTTACCTGCCAACAACTTCATTGTCAATCTTGATCAAAGCAGTATGGGTCACTGCTTCCTGATCTGAAGAAACAAAATTAATCAAGAATCAGCTTTAAAAGTAGCAATTGACTTCAAAATGAATACAAGACCAACAAAAATACATACATTTTTGTTTTTAAATAATGGGGAAAGGTAACAAAATCAACAAAATATTTGCCTAATTATGTTGAAGATGTTACCATCCGTAATATTTTATTGTAATTTCCTGCAATTTTCTTTTATGCCAAACACTGCTAGATAACTATTTATCAGGGATGACTGCCAAAAATGATTGGAAGACTAACTCTGTGCCTTAACGGATAGAGTTAGTCAAATTAAAAACCCTTGGACCAACTGTACCGTCCTGTACATTTTTAAACTTTCAATCTAAAAATTTGATTTAAAAATACACACAAAGATCATACATGTATTAACGTGTGTTGACTTGATGTACTTGGTGTATATGGGACACACTTACAAATCCATCCAAAACAAGTTCAAACATCTTATATTGAAAGAATTAAATCATGGATTTGATTTTGCCTTACATAATGCTTTCCGGTGTCTACTTGCGGAATAAACTTCCACATACAATTTCTGAATTGCAAGGAAATACAATTGTAAATGACCGAGGCGATGCATGCACATCATTGCCAATCATTTCACACTTTATCCCTCGCGTTTCCGATTGCTCTTTACATCGTAATTTGTTAGATCACGTCCCTGAGAACGTACATATGATTAGAATGTTGCTGGTACAAGTCTTGTTTATGTGTGCACAACAACCTTAAAATCACAATTTCTTTTAAAAAGATTCACCCCCAAAGATTTTTCGAGCTGAGCCATCACACAATAGCAGATACCAGCCATGAGTATATCCATGGGGCTGGGTAAGAGGTTTAAAAAATGTGCATTTGAAACTGCGAAACTAATTCAGCACTTTTTTGTGCAGGAAGGATAAAGGCCAAGAATTCAGAGAATGTGCAGTGACTATTTCATGTATTTTAGGGGCTTACTGTTGGCGGTGCTTGGTGACTATGAGTGTGAGCATTGACTGTTTATCATCCCAATCCCTGCATGCATACAAAAAAAATGTTAAATACTTTAACCTTGGGCACCCCAAAAGTCTACAGTGTCTAGTCTCTGTCTTGCGTCAACTCAGACCCCACGTATCAGCATTCTTAAGGGTTTTTTATTGCTACGAAACATTTGCCAATTGCATCCAAAAATTGCTGGATCAATTGGAATTCTGCCGTGCTGTGTTTTAAATGACTTTTTCAGAATAGGTGTATTAACGATTTGTCCTCTCTTAGCTACCATACTTTGTGTGCGGGAAATTTGGTCTGGTTCCAATAACTGCATAAAATACATGAGCCTATACGTTTTTCACCTAAGTTGGCCAAAAAAAAAAATTACCAAAAAGATTACCTTAAGTTTAACATTAACTTATTCACTAATAGTACATTTAGCACTCAGCAGAGAAAGAATGTCGAACCCAACCACCACTTGTGGACAACAAGTCTAAGCATGTGTTTTTAGCAGGCGACAAAATTGCCAAAATCTCACTGGATATGCACACATTCATTGCTCAAATTCTCCCCAAAATATCATTTCCAATCCTCACTTGACTATACTTTCCTCTCTCCATAAGTGTGTCTCCTCCTCTATCATATTTTATAAAGGAAAATTAGTGACTCATTTGTTCATATTTGGATAAGAAATGTGGCGGTTGTATTCTACATTCTTTCCTCGGCAGTTGTCTACTCTAATGCTTAGTTAGACTTAGGCGGAGGAAAATATCCTTCCTCATGACTTGAAATGGCACTTAGCGCCAGCATAAACAATCACTATAAAGACTATTTAGTAAACGTTAAACAACTGCAGTAACGTTAATAATAATAGCCACTGCGAGACTGGAAAAAAAAACGAAATTGAAAGCGAAAATAAAAAATAATAAAAAATAGCCAAATTACATGAGGTCTTTTCCGGGCAAGTCTTTCGCTTCTCCAATCCGCAGGCAGAGAGAAGTGTTCTTCACCATGTTGAACTGCTGCAGTGCTGGTATTGAAACAAGTATTTGTCACTGTCTCAAATCAAAATAAATGTTAAATGTGTCTCACTGACATTGTAGAATTGTAGAGTTGTTGTGTTGTCCAACTTGTCGTCAGGCGAGAAGAAGTGTCAGTCCTGAATTCCTCACGTTTGCTACGTGCGATATATATAATTATAATTTATACGAACGTGTTGAGCGGTGTTAATGGTACCCATCTGCCTATATAATAAGTAACAATAGTTTAAGTTTATCAGTGGAAATATTCTTTTAAAAATCGAAAGAGGGCGCCTGTCTTTCGGTAGAAATTTAGCAGACGACACAAAATTTAAAAAGTAGTCATTTTATTTTGCATCCTTTTTTGTATTAAATATCATTTCTTGGTTTTTTTAAAGATAATTGGAAACTTCAACTATTCGTTCAATTAGCTTAAAAAACTGAATAGTTCTTGTAGTTACTTTTGAATTAATGTATGTAAACTAACCGGACACCACTTTGTTTACCTTCTGCATGCACGTTGGAGATTTTTGTTTTATCAACACGTGACCATTACGCTTTTGGCTTTAGCGCACTCAAGAGTTTATACATTATCTACCAGCCGAAATTCCTTCTGCTGTATATGTACATGTTGGCCGGTGATATCAGCGCGCGACAGCTAGCTAGCTGCGCTGCATATGCATGCATAGCGCATATAGGCAGTACATACAGTTAACACACACACGTTAACGTACGTAATCATCATGTTGAAGGCAAAGATTTTAGTTGTTGGACCGTGTGAGGTAACATTCAATCGTAGTTTTAATGTTGTTATTTTTTTGTAATACTGACTTTTACTGTGCTTTAAAAAATAGTTGTCAAAACATGTAAATATCACAGTTTGTCAGTTCAGTTTCAGCCCTGAACCTGTCAACGTTTTGCATGCATTGATTGTGTGTGCAGAAAGATCACAACTAGCATGACTAGGGCCTAGTCTGAGTAGTCAGTATCCATGGCAGCATGACGCCGTTCTGTTAAATCGAGGTTTTTGTTCATAAAGGCATGGTAGAATGTTGTATCCAACTGCCACTTTTTCTTATTCAATATAGCCTAACCAATAATGTAATCTTGGAAAGAATGTTGTATCCGACCGCCAATTTTTAAGGTTTTTTGGAATTTTTTTGCAACCACTATTCTAAATTCTATTTCTAATAAAAATCTAAGATAAGTTACCAGTTAAAAAATTATTCTACACCTGTATCTATTTTTGGGGGTACAGAAAGTGAAAACTGTCTTTAAAATACACTTTTATGATGGTTTTCGGACTTTATTTCCCTTCTAAAAAAAAATCTTCCCATTCAGAAAATAGAAGGATCCTACAATTGCCACTGCGCATGTTAGAATGACCGTGTTGGTCATTAATTTAATGGGGGAGTTGACAAGATCAGACTTTGACATGACTTCATGAGTTTCAGGAGGAAGTCATCATATACCAAAATGCCTGATTTTTCATGAAATAAATATCCTGGAAAATTATAGGCCTGTGTCCATCATCATCCATATATATGTTCTCCACCTTACTAAATCTACTAACGTAGGTAGGTAAAGATTACATTAGTTATAACTTATATTGAATGAGGAAAAGTGGCGGTCGGATATGACATTCTACGTAATGTCAGGTGGATTTTGATGGCGCATATTCCAACTTTAAGTTGATGTATTTATTTATTTACTGTTGCAGTTTAAAAACAGAGTGGCAAGACGGTGATTTCAAACTTTCTGAGCGATGCGACTGAGACTTCTGGTGGAGAGTACCATCCTACAAGGTGTCCGGTAAGCAGTAAAGCATCATCGAAGCTGTGGGGGAGGGTTTGTATTATTATTTATTATTATACATTTCTGGTAATGAAACCAAGGGATGCCTCAAAGCACTTAAGCACTGTAGCTCGGAAGCCTCGAGGAAACCTGTAAACAAGGGTGCTTGCTATGTGAACCCAGAAACACCAGGGTAAACCCCTACTCTTCCACGATACGTGTCCTGGGTTCTTTTACGCGCATCACTTTAATAATCTAAGTACATGGTATGAAGCAATTATGGTTAAGTGCCTTGCTCAAGGACACAAGCCCGGTGATCAGCCAGGCCGGGATTCGAACCCACATTCTGACACTACCAGAACTTGAGTTTGATGCACTAGACCGTTCAGCCACGATGCTCTTTGTAGAGCAAAGAAGGAGTATGATTGTCCAGAAATGTCACTATCCTTTTCTGGAGTACAGCATTCTTTTGTGACCTTGTGACTAACTAAAGTCACTGCCCCAAAATTACTTGCAGGAGACTCGACATTCTCAAAAGGATTGAGTCACCTGCTCTCTAGTGCTGGGAATTTGCGGTTAGTTCACTAACCGTTTAACCCAAAATCTTTCACAGTCGATGTATACTGGTTAACTGAAAGTTGGCACCTAGACGGCCACACACAACCAGATCATCGGGTAAATGTAACAATGTGTATAAATTGCATCAATCAAAAGCATCAATAAACTTCCCACAATGAATGTTTAATAACCAATACAAGGAAAAAGAAAGTCTAGAACAACAAAATGGGCGGCTAAATTCTCCCAAAATTGTTGGTCATATTTTTAATATTGGTTTTGTTAGACGGTTAGCAAATTTGTAAACGGATAGTGCAGTTTCAGGTCAGTTAACCGGTCTTACTCTATTGCAGGCAATTATTCATAATAATTATAATATTTTGTTTATTTGAAGGTTTTATGAATTTTTTTTTTTTTAAATTTTAAGGATTCTGGAGTTTGAGAGTAATAGCAATCAA
>CM055818.1:19829974-19865556 GCA_029582265.1 Zoroaster sp. YZ-2022 | reverse complement strand
CAAAAAAAGTTTTCGCCAAGTTGACTATAGACTTGCAAGAATTTACGTACAAGTTTGCCAATGATATTATATAGCGTTAAAATTCATGAAAAAATTAAATGCACGATCGATTTTGCGGCCCAAATTTTCATACATAATAAACAAATTGTTTTATTGAATTTAGATGATATCGAAAATATACCGATACTGTTTCTGTACGCAACCATTCATGAGGCTTTAAAAATGGACTCAAAAGGGCAGCGGATGGGAAGTAGATCGTGTCGTAGAAAATGAATATTTCAATGTAGCGAGATATCCCAACCTTTGAGAGTGCGGTTCTTATAATCGAGCTATGCGACTACATAAAAATAAAAAGCGTGCGTAACACGTACAAAACAAAAGCGACCACGATTGTTTGCGGTGGGCGCTTGAGCTCTTTTCCCGTGAAAATTCATCCAGAAAGAATGAGTAAGTACTCGATGGAGGCGGTTTAAAGTTTAATAATATCGATGCTCCTGCGCAATTAATCAAATTAAGCGAGTAGAAACAAAACAATATAGCGATAAACGTTTTGGTTGCGAATCAAAAGCGATAATAGTTACAAACTCAGCGATCAACCGCGGAACTAGATCGTATAAATTTACTATTAATACCGCGAGGAAGCTAGATCTCACTACGTTTGGATAAAAGATGTGAATAAATTGCTACGATCAAGCAGGTCACAAAGCGTAAACATTTTTGTTTGAGATGTTTACAGGGTTTTCAACAAAGCGTTTCTCGAAAATCACGTAAAAATGTGTAAAGGGAATTAACGACAGACCAAACAAAAATCGTGATGCCACAAAAGGGTAAAAAGCGATCTGGTTAAATTTATAAATTTTCATAAAAGATCTAGAGTTCCTTTAAGTAATATCACATGCGACTTTGAAAGTATTATTAAAAAATGTTGTAGATGTAAACTCTACTAATACTGAAAAAACTACAAGAACACGTCGTTTAGCAGGTTATTACATTATATATTAGAGTTAGTTGCGACGGTGAAACTAGTTCTCCGTTACGTATATGGGGAGAAGATCTGGCAACATTCTTTAAATGAATTAGAAAAGAATAAAAAACTATCAACGAGATATTTAAAATCCTCAAAAATTAAACATGACTAAAAGAAGATGTAGAAGATTACAACTCTGCTAGCGGTGTTGGATATGCGAAAAGTGTGATGAGAAATGCGTGATCATTTCACATTACCGGTAAATATAGAGGCGCACAGTGTTATTAATTTAAAACTGAGTTTAAAACCGGTAAAACTTTTATTCGGTCGTATTTCATAATTTGCGAGGCTCGACTCTCATCTCATTATGCAGGCCTTGAGTCAAGCGGCGGGAAATCTAACGTGCATTCAAACAATATCGAAAGTATATTTCTTTTCAATCGGGCAACTCGATTTATCGACAGCGCTCAATTTTTACTAGCTTAGATTGGATAAACTAAGTAAATCAAACAATTCTTTTCAATTACAATAAAACTGAACCCGATTTAGAAAAAATTTTGTATCTGTTAAAAAGCAGGGTATTTATCCTTATGGTACATGGATAGTTTGAAAAAATTTGAAGCGCCTTCCTTGATAGAATCTTTTTATAGTAGTTTAAACAACCAACACATTACCAAGAACAATCTGACCACGCAAAGAATATGTATTTCATACCTTTGATTGTAAAAATTTAGGAATTATCTACGATCCTGCATCGTGCGTACGTGCACTTGTTTGTTGGCGGACGTATTTGAAAATTTTTGGCGCTACTTGCGAAACAATACGGTTTTGATCCGGCTAATTACTCTGAGTCCGGGTCTTGGTTAGGGGCGCTTATTGAAACATTCAAAACAAACTTTAGAATTGCTCTCAGGCGTTGACATGCATTTGTTTGTGTAGAGGTGATGCGAGGAGGAGCGTGCATGGCGAGCAAACGACGGCAAAGCAAACAATGTCTACTTGAATGACTACGAATCGAGACCATCGAGGTTACATTATGTATTTAAGGCGCGAATAATTTATACTGATTCGCGATGAGTCAACCTTTACCGACCGGTAATTTTAAATGGATGACCGATGGCAATTGATAGACTAGAGAAGCGAGTAACAAACTTTGAGGCGAGGACCTAAAAGGATGTATTTTAGAAGTGGAGTTTAGAATATCCCAAATATTTACGATTCGCACAACACGTTTCCCTACGGCAGAGAATGGTAAAAGTACCGAAAAAGAATGGATGAAAGCGATTATCAAAAGAATTTATTAAAACGAGCAGGCTCCAAGCGTCGTAAAATTAGTTCCAAATTTATATGATAAGCGCAATTCTACGTGCTTCATTATCGTAATTTACGATTGTGTTTACAACTACGTATGAAACTAACTAAAATTCGCCAGCGTTTTAGAATTTGATGAATGTTGGATGAAATACGTGGAATCGATAAAACTCAACTCGAAAACTCATGACGATTTAAAAAAGATTTATACAAACTCATGAACAATTCAGTTTTGGAAAACGATGTCTGCAACAGCGTCAGCGTGAATTTGAGCGGTTAAGCGGCGAAAAAGCGGAAAATCAAATTCGCACGCTCATCGCTAAACCAAATTTTGCAGAGGCGAGGATTTTCGATAACGATCTAGTAGCGATTCACATGTATACACAAAACAAAACTCATTCTCAACCGCCCGGTCTACATACATGTAGGAATGAGCATACTAGATTTATCCAAACATTTAATGTACGATTTTTATTACAATCAATTAAAGAAGAAATACGACGACGAGTGTGAGTTGATTTACACGGATACGGATACGGATAGTTTGTTGTTGGAAATTAAAACTCAAGACGTGTATTACGATATGAAAAAAGACAAGCATTTATACGATTTTAGTAATTATAACAAACAACATTTTCTATTTTCTGAAGAAAATAAAAAAGTGATCGGTAAAATGAAAGATGAGACCGCGGGAACTCTAATCTCTGAAATTGTATGTTTAAGACCAAAAATGTACTCGTTGCAGCTATCTCAAGGAGAAAATATAAAAAAAGCTAAAGGCGTTCAAAGACAAGTTTTAATACAATATATTAAACACGAAAACTATAAACAAGTTTTATCGTTGAAAAATACTCTACATCACCCTATGAATTTTATTAGGCATGAAAAACATCGATTATATACGACGCGAGTAAATAAAATATCGCTATCACCTTTAGACACAAAGAGACACATTTTAGAAGACGGAATAGACACTTGCGCTTACGGTCATTACAGTCTTAACGACGCTAGCGTTTAACGCGCAATTACGATCGTTTAACAATAGGGGGATTTTCTGTGTCTCGAGGAATAATTTGTAATTCTTCTTTTACTAAACTACGAGCGGGACCCGCGTCTAAATAATACAAGATGGGTTGATTAGCAGCTTTTATCGTTTTAGATATTCTATAAATTTTTATACTCCATATAGGATCTGTGGCTCTTCGTCTCGTATTTTTTCAGCTTCACCGGGTGCATATAGATACCGAACTACGCTGTTGTTTGGGATTCTTTTTTCGTTCTTTTTACCTGGCGAGGCTGGATTTTGCTCAACACTACGTAATTTAATCGCGTCTTTAGGTTTTAAATTAATGAGCCTCGTTGTCTCGTTATTTAACGCTTTTACGACTAGCGGCAATCTTTTAACCCATTCTCTATTTCTCGTATCAGTCGCTATTTCTTGCGCGTATTGATGCGAAAATAATCTTTCACTCAAAGTTCTATTAAATCGCTCTACTATACCCTGCGCTCTATGATTACCAACCTCACCTCTTTGTATTTTTACGTTATGTTTGCTCATTGTTGCGTTTACGCTGCTCATAAATTCTTTTCCAGGATCAACTTTTATAATTTTTGGCCAAGTTAACGCTGAACGTTTATAAATTTTTATAAATGCGTTACTTACTTGAACGGCAGTTTTATCGGTTAACGGTTCTGCTTCTTTATACCTACTGGCTTCATCAATAATTGTTAACGTGTACTTGTACGTTTTTTTATTTATAATATCATGCGGAAGAAACAATAAATCCGCTTGGTGAACTTCATTCGGTTTTTCTAAAGTACTATTACTACTGGTTGGTCTTGGAATGTATTTAGGATAGGGTAAATAAATTTGCCACAGCGCTTGCTTTTTTATCCATCGTCTAACTAATTTTACATTTACTTGTGTTTCTTTAGCTAATTTATTAATCGCGTCTAGACCTTTGTAGTATCCTCTTACGCTATAATAAGCGTTTGAAAGTTTTAGTTCATTCATTTTTATATTGTACAATATATTTTTATTCGTTAGGAGTTTTAGGCATGAGCGAAGCTGGTAAAATTCCTTGTTTAACTAACGCCATTTGAGTTCCACCGGCTAATGCAACCGTCACGGTGAGTTTTAACCCGTCTTTTAAACTCAACTTTCCCAAGTTGGCTGGTTCTACGCTTAATACTTTTTTACCAATCATGCTGTATAAAACTATAAAAACTCCAAAAACGACGCTTTTATAAACAGAATCAGCGATTGTTTTCGTATCTATTGGCATTGAAGACATATTTTATAGTCGTTAAATATAATATTTAAAAAAAAAACTTTTATTCCATTTCAAAATCTCTCGTTGTCGACAGTTCCATAACAGGTTCGTTTTTAAATGTTGGTTCTTCTTTGCTAGGTTTACTAAACAATAAATAAGCGACACCCCCAATAGCTAAACCAATAGCTATATAGACAAAATAGCTCGTTTCATTGCTAGACGAATCGTAACTCAACGATACTTTGCTATCGCTAGACGTTTTAACGATTTTTGCGGGTTTAGCGAGTTGCAGTTTTTTCTTTCTATTAATTTCGGCGAGTCTTTTTCCAGCCGCGACTCTATTTGGGTTTTTTGGTTTAGTCGCTGTTTTCGTTACGGTCAACGGTACAACTGGTTTCTTTTCTACAACTTGCGGTTGCGCATTCTCCGTCTCGTTGGTTTCCATTACTTTCATTATCTACACAAGATTCTTCTTTTCTTTTTAAATGTTTTGCCGTAATTAGCGAAGCGCTGAGCGGAGCGATCAACATACCGTACTTGTAGTATATTTCACACGCTACGGCACCAAGCATGCTAGAAATGAACGGATCTTTTTCTAAATCTGAAATTAATTTACCTTCATCATCAATTTGAAATTTATGACCGTACAAATCTATACGATTTAAACTTAATCCTAATACTAGTTTGGCGTATAGCGTTACAATGGCGCTACCTAAAGACTGAGTAATATCACGACCTAATTTAATTTCGTATTGAGTGTGTAGCGCGTCTCGCTCTTCGGTAGACAAAGCTTCAATATCGCTAACGCTTAGTTCTTTACCGAAATACTTTTTCGAATCTCCTCCCACTACAACTGATAAAAGACGTATTTTTTGTTTCAACGACGTATCATCGTTAGCGTCGTCCGCGAGTGTCGCCCGTGGATTTTCGTTTAATAGTTTATGTACTTCTTCCATTTATTATACGTACTTGTAGAATAATCAGTTAAATTTATAAAAAAATATAGAAACCAATAATTAATTTTAGATAACCCATCGGTGTTTAAAAGTTCGTTAAGATTAAACATCAGATCTTTTACTTGTTCAGCAGATATACTCGTAAATATACCTTTTACTTTTTCAGTATTCTCGTTTAAAACTTGTACTTGGTTTTTTCTTTCTTTTTCAGTATTGAGAAGTTGGTTAAGATTATATATAAAATCATTTACTCGTTCAGCAGATATATTCGTAAATATAACTTTTACTCGTTCAGCATCCATATTTATAAATAGATTTTATAATATTTATTAAAATACGAAACAACCCTATGTGTAATTACTAGCGACCTATGAGTAATTACACATAGTAACCTATGATTCCTATGAGTAATTGCTGAGCAACCTATGAGTAATTACTCAGCGACCTATGTGTAATTACTAGCGACCTATGAGCAACCTAGTGGTAATTACTAACGACCTATGGGTAATTGCTCTTAACCTATGATTCCTATGAGTAATTGCTCTTAACCTATGATTCCTATGAGTAATTGCTCTTAACCTAGTGGTAATTGCTGAGCAACCTATGAGTAATTGCTCTTAACCTATGATTCCTATGAGTAATTGCTCTTAACCTAGTGGTAATTGCTGAGCAACCTATGAGTAATTGCTCTTAACCTATGATTCCTAGTGGGGGGATCGCTAAACGACCCTTAGTCACGTATTTCATAATCGGTAGGCTGATCCGTTTTTAAAATCAACTTGCGATGTAAAACTCGTTTTAGTTGCTCGCGCGCTACGCTTCTCGTAGCTCGGCAGTTGGAATAACATCGTTTTCTCTAAGACAATTCTCGTACGAGTCTCTATCTTTACAATAAAATAAAGACACCCATTTGAGTTGTTCTCTAAAATCTTTCAATACGCTATTATATTTCTGCGAAAGAATCCAACAGCTGTGTTTAACGTGTCTACCGCTAAAAGCCAATTGTGTAATCATACATTTATTATTCTCGTCGTATTTTTATAATGCAACTGTTTATTAGCGCTGCAATCGCTCTATAATAAACAACGTTTCTTCCGTTTTGAAAGCATCGCTATAAATTTGTATAGCTCGGTTTAACGATATGTCGCTTAAATCGTTAATGTGTGTCACGTTATCGTCGTTAGAATCCATTTTCTATTTTTGTGCGATGTCGTTGTTGAAGATGGTGGGGCATAATATAACGATATTTTTAAAATATTTAAAATATTCTTTTCTAATAAATTTAAAACAAATTCAGTTTTTCCAAGCATCCCGTTTGTCCATAGAATTAACGCGCGTGTGGATATTTAGGCAACATTTCCTTTTAATATTAGTACTAATAATCGACGGATTCAAAACGCCCGTTTCTTATGTTTAGTTGCGCGTCCATGATGATAAAAGTATACATGTTTAGTTCACCCGCATCTTCCGCTTCTTTCTCTATTTGTATGGTAATTCCTTCGCTCAAGTTTTGTATTCGTCTTCCGCTTCCGTGTAATTTATTATCGGTACTCGTTCTTAAATCTAAAAATAAACCGTATCGATTTAGAAAATAACTCGATGGTTTGACGTTTGATAAATTTAGAGCTTGTACGACTTGTATAGCGTGTTGTTGTTTCGAATCACCGAAATATTTTGAAATCTCTTCCCATTGTTGATACCTTTTCATTCCGTGCGCGTAGAGTTGATTGGGAACGCCTTCGATCGTGATCGAAACTTTATCGATTTTCAGATTATAAAACTTGTTGCTTTCTTTCGCGGTGGGTTCTCTGAATAAAAACAATATTCCTTTCATACTTTTTGCCGGGGTATTTAAATTTATATTCCACGTCGTGTCGCTTTTGTTGTACGGAGTCACGCTCTGTCTCAGTACGCGATCAAACAATATACTCAACCGGTTGCTATATTGATTTTTAATCGTTCGAGCGAGTTCCGGCATATGAACGACCTCAAATTCTAAAGAAATTCCGCTTATGATATATTTCGCGTCATCGCTGGTGCTTTTAATCACGCTAGAAAATTTATTAAACACGAGTTCGTAAGTCAATCGATCTCCGATGCCCGACTGATAGTAAGGTTGATGGTCGGTCAACAGTTCAAAATCCAGCAGAATGTAATATCTATTTTTATAAGTGTCTGCGATGGCTTTGTCTTTTCCTCCGTTGCCCGCGGGGACCTTATCGCTGGCGTCTATTCTTAATTTAGTTACGTTTGCATCTTCGATTCCTTGATAAGCTAAATTTTCGCGTTGATCTTTGGTCAACCATTCGTTCTTGTAACAATTGAATACATCCGCATCGTCTAATGAAAATATTTCATTTCCTTCCATTTTAATAATTATGTGTGTTTCTGATGACTCTGCCTATATTTTGTACCAACGTTCTATTTTCATCGGCTGAGCTAACGAAGTTCTATATTGAAAGCTAATCGCGACGTGTTGAACGATGACGTGCGTTACTCCTAAATTTGGAAAACGAACCGTCAACAATTGATTTTCGGTAATGCTACTCGGATTGTTTGTAATGACGACTTTTTGACGCATACCTTTTACGCCTCGAGGTTCTCTTATTCTTCTGTATGGATCCAATACATCTCCGTACGTATTATTAGCCATATATTTTATAGTAACAAACATAATAATTTTTTTCTTTTTTTAAATAAAATGGTGTCTATAGCGATGATGGTTGGAGGCGGGCGAGTCGCGTTGGCGTTTACGGATCGAATTTTTATTTAGTCAAGGTGGCGAAGAACAAAAGCGACCACGATTTAGCGATAGAACGACTCACGAAAGCTAGAGATGAATACTCGAAAGAGCGTTTAAAATATCTAGATTATTTAAACGAAGAAATACAAAACGAATCGAGCGCTGAAAGAATGTTCAATAACATTGACGAAGCGATGAATGAATATTACAACATTACGAATGAACGAATAAATTTACCGCAAGATTTACGCTACGAACCACAACTAGAAGATTTTTACGTTGAGAGCGAAGATCAAAAAATGCGAGAAATATTATTTATAATACTAGGAATGAGTATTGTAGGTTACGCGAGTTATAAATTATTAAAAAAAGATAAAAAGTAATTGTAAAATGGCTTACGGAGGACGCGATCTTATGCCGATGGATCCATTATTACAAGGTCTTGATGAAGAGGGAGATGATGAAGATATAAATAACATGTTTGATGGAGATGATGAAGAAATAGCAAAAATAAACGAGCAAGTTGCTGAAACGTCTATTAGTGAACCGACTTTTTCTCAAAAAACTAGATTTGCTAGATCTGTAGTAGATGATTTTTACGATTCGCGTAAAAATGGTAAACCAAGTACGATAGCATATAATGATTTCTATTTCGGTAAAATGAAAAAGGACAAAATGTACTCTATTTTAGAAAAGGTAATAATAATATACTATTAACTAAACCCGGCGGCGGATTTTACGCAGAATCTACTTTAAAAAATAAAGCGGGATTAACCAATAAAGATATATATAAATTTGATGAACGTGAAGAAGCGATAGTAAATGTTATAAAAGAAGCTAAAAAAACGATCAAAGAGAAAACAAGCAGTGGTAGAAGATTACCAACTCCACCGTTACTACTTGTAGAAAAATCAAAACAAGTACAAGAAGCTATCGAAAAGGCGGTAATGGTAATGCAAAAAGAAAATGTTGAAACTCAAACAGAATTTAATATTCGAGAAATAGAAGCGCTTGATAAAATCATGACTACGAATCGAGGAGAACAATTAGATCTTTTAACTAAATTAAAAGTAGTCAACCAAAGAATCGATGATGCTGAAGAAGGAGGGTTTGAGGTTAATCAACGAGAACTAAAAGAAGACAAACAAGTTTTGATTGAACAAATTGATGCGCAGGATTACGTTCTTCGTAGTCAAATCAATAGAATAAAAGAAACGTTTCAAAAAATGTTAGAAAGAGACGTTACGTTGGGAGATAAAATTAGAACTCTATTTAGAGAACAAGGCGTAACGATAATAATAATAATAATAATAATAAAGATTTTTAGCGCGCACATATCCACCCTGCTGGGCGCTCAAGGCGCGGAAACAAAGAAAAAACATTAATACAAACAATATACAATGATAGCATAGGGAAAACAAAACAAATTATGTACCGAGATACATGTACAGTGTACCTACAATGCAATTACAAATATACATCATCTTTGAAGAGTTGTGACATAAGATGAGTTTTAAGCATTGACTTGAATCTGGTTATACTATGACAAGATTTGAGTTTAGTTGGAAGATGATTCCAGAGTCTCGGAGCTGCGACAGAAAACGACCTATCACCCCAGTTCCGTTTTGAAGTTGGTTCCTTGAGGAGTGACATGTTGCTAGAGCGCAAATTGCGTGATGGAGTGTAGACTTTAAGTAGTTCAGAAATATAAATTGGAGCAATGTTATTAAAAGATTTGTGAACAATTAGCATAAGTTTAAAACAATTCTCTGTGAAACAGGAAGCCAGTGCAGTTCTTTCAAGATTGGCGTGATATGGCATGACTTTCTGGACAAAGTCACAACACGAGCTGCTGTGTTTTGTATGTGCTGAAGGCGAGATATTTGATTCTGCGGAAGACCGTAAAGGAGAGCATTCCGTTGTCGAGCCGTGATGTGACAAATGCATGTATAATTTGTTCAGCAGCACTTTATTCAAGTATTTCCTAATTAAACTTATATTTCTGATATGAAATGATTATATGCGAACAATGTTGGAGATATGTGGTTTTAAAGTCATTGTCGAGTCAAATATAACACCCAAATTACGTGCATGTAATGAGGGGTTATCTGCAATCACCAATTGTAATAAATGGAAGAGAAACTTTAGACAATTGCTGACGTGATCCAAATAGAACAAATTCTGTTTTTCATCGTTCAATTTCAGGAAGTTTTGTCTCATCCAACTTGAATCTCTTGAATACATTTCTCCAGTGTTTTAATGCAGGAATCAGCAGGTTCTTGAGAAGATTTAAAAAGTAATGTAAAGCTGCGTGTCATCAGCGTAAACATGGTAATTTAAAGTATACTTCAAAATGATACCACGAACTGGAAAGGTATAAACAGTAAACCACTGTGGGCCGAGCACAGAGCCTTGGGGTACAGAATAGTCAAGAGTAACAGGCTCGGAGATAAGCGTTACCAATACAAACATGCTGAGGCCTATTTAAAAGGTAGGACTTACACCAATCCAGGGCTGTGTCATGTATTCCAAGATGATATTGAAGGCGGGAGAGAAGGATTTTATGATCGACAGTGTCAAAAGCGGCGCTTAAGTCTAACAAAACTAATGCAGTGATTTTTCCCTCATCCATGGCAGATAAAATGTCATTGTTGGCCTTGAAGAAGAGCAGTTTCCGTTCCATGAAATGGTTTGTAGGCTGACTGAAATGTGTCCAACAGGTTATTAGCACGAACATGGTCAGAGATTCGTGATGAAACAACTCGCCGATTGTTTTTCCAAGGTACTTTAAATTGCTACTGGTCGGTAATTTTGAAAACTTCCTTGTCCAAATTGGGTTTCTTTAGGAGTGGTTTAACATGAGCAACCTTCTGGCTATCAGGGAAACAACCGGAAGAAAGAGATCTGTTTACAATAATTGTGATATACTTAGTAAACACATCAATATTTTGTTTTATTAGCGAAGTTGGTACTGGATCAAGTTAACATGATTTTTGATGGCGATTTCATCATGAGTTTCTTGATCTCCGTAACACTAGTATAGGCTCAAACATAGACAGTCTACATTGTGGATCCTTGCGTGATGGTGTATGTGATAGAATGGCAGGTACTGGGTGAAAAGAACGACGGATATTCTCAATTTTTGTGACAAAAAGTTTGAAAAAGCATTTGCGAGGTCCTGATCGGAGTGTGTAGATGGAAGCACTGGAGCTTTGGGTTTATGAAGCAGCTTTTCAACAATGTTAAAGAGTTTTCTGATCACCAGAGCTATCTTCCACAAGAGATGAGTAGTGAGTTATTTTTGCCTGGTTAATCATGTTCTTCACAATATCACGTTGGTTACAGTATTCTTGCCGATGTACTCCAAGTTTCCCATTGTCACGCCATCTTCGCTCAAGTTGACGGCGGATTTTCCTTGCAGCACGGATATCATCATTGAACCAGGGGATTCAGATTGTAGTTTGACAGTTCGAGTTTTTATGGAGCATGATCATCCAAGATGTTACGGACAGTAGATTCAAATAGACTGACACAAGAATCCAGCTCACCATCTTCAAGGTTTACATTTTCCAGTTGAGATTCAATATCATGACATAAATCTTTAATATTTACTTTTATCCAGTGGCGAGTAGTTACAGAAATGGTAGGTATGGGAGGTTTTTTAAGGTTCAAATTTACCATGATTGCATAATGATCAGATAAGCCAGGATGAATACCGGTAGTTATATTCGAGATAAGAGGTGAAGTATTTTCACGTGTTATCATGAGGTCAAGACAGTGACCATACCGATGAGTGGGTGCTGTGATGTGCTGTATAAGTCCATGAGCAGAGAGCAGATCTTTAAACTGATTTGCATAATTGTTTGAAATAATGTCTATATGAATGTTAAAATAATGTCAGATGGGTGTAAGAGATAATCTACAATTAATTTTTCAAATTCCTGCAGAAAACTGGAGAAGTTTACATGTTTACCATCAACATCCCTTTCTGGTCGATAAATATTAACAAGGCGAACAGATCTAGAGTTGCGTTACCTCAACAGCATGCAGAGATTCAAATGTTAGGTAGTCAATGTTAACACTTTTCATACTGACAGATAAACTGGACCTAAAGAGTAGTGCAACCCCTCCACCGGTCTTTATTGGTCTGGGGATATGATGGAGAGAGTAGCCAGCAGGAGTACACTCACGGGGTGGCAAGTCATCATTAGGTTTAAACCATGTCTCGGTTATGGCAACAAGATCCAAATTGTTTTGAAGTACAAAGTCAACAAATTCATCCGATTTGTTACATATGGATTGAGTGTTCAGGACACAGAGCTGAAGTTTAGACTCATCGTAAACATTTGGAGTTGAAGCTATGCCAATGTCGCTTGTTGATGTGGTTGAGTTCACTGCTGGGGGTTGGTAAGGCTGGAGTGCTAGTTGTGTATGTCTGTCCATTCTACGGCGACCAGCTTTTTTACCTCTATGTGTGCGGCGGTATGTTTGGGGTTGATTAGCAAGTATTCCAAGACAGTTCAATTGACTCAATCCTAAATAAGACAAAGCTACATCAGTACATGGAGCATTGCGAAGATTGAGTAGTTCATTACGGCTGTAGGAAATTTTATGGAGCTGAGTGGCGTTTGTGGGTGTGTTGATCAGTGTTTCAGGTCCAGGGTTTGGGTTTATGTCACCAGAAATTAAGAGTTCCAGGTGAAAGGTGGCAGATGAATTATCATAGTATGATATAGGACGTCTCAAGAATTTAAGATGGCGGATTTTAGTTGAACAATCTGTAGATTGCATCTTGTAGCCATCTACTGATGAGTCATTGAGACACCATGGTCTGGATAGCAGGAGTAGAATAAACAGGATGTAGACCTCCATTGTCTGATCACAAAGTTGTTGATCCAAACAAAAGGCTTGTGGTCAAGCTACAGGTTATAATCTCTAGCTACAGGTATAATCTAAATCAGAGTTGACTGCACAAATAAAATGAAGATCCAAAATGTGTATACACTCAACAGTAAATTTTTACTGCACAGACATACAAAAAAACTACAGTTTTTCACTTATTATAAGAAAACAAATGTACAAATACTCACATAAAACGTCCAGTACATTCCAGGTGTAATAAGAAATCCACTAGTATAAAAATGAAGACAAACTTGTAGCTACAAAACACTTACTTAGCACAAAAACTGGAGCTGTTATGAGTTGCTGCTTGTAAGGCGCTCACTCATCAACTAATATAGTCAGTATATTAACGGCCGTTGGTATGACTATCGCTCTTATAGTCAAATCAATCGGTAATACCGTTAGTGCGGTTATACCAACACCTACACCTACAGATAGAGGTGGGTGGATTCAAAAAACATTAAAAAATATAGCGAATGTATTAGCTAAACTAGGAGCGAAAGCTTTAGCCGCTTTACCAAACATTATAGGCGCGGTTATAAGTTGGTTATTTATAACGGTTAGCGGCGTAAATCGTCGCTGTGGCAACATTTATGGCTAACACTAAGTGTGGTCGGTGTTTTAATTATAACTTACGCGCGACGAAAACTCTAATATAAAGATAAAAAGTCATTGTAAAATGGCGGAAGGAGGTATACCGATGGAAGATCTTAAAGATGATGAAATAGATGCTATGTTTACCGATGATGATGATGATGGAGCAACAAGCCCTACAACAACATGGTACAATAACGAAGAAGAAAAAGCAGAAGAAAGAAACCTCGAAAGAGAAGAAGATAGAGAACAACGAGGAAGAGAAGAAGAAAGAGATAAAGAAATAGAAGATAGCGATACTACAAAGCAAAGGAAAGAGCTAACTAAAATATACGTTGATGATTTTTAAGCGAGCATAGGGTACAAACTGGTTGTGAAAGACTACTCTAAATTTAAAATAGATAAACAAAAATTATTAGTTTTTCAAAAAGGTAGAAAAAATTTAGTTTTAACCAATTTAAAAGATAAAAGTAAATTTAAAAAGTTATCTACTCTCATTAATAATTATGGCATCGGTTTTGTAAAATTAGATTTAGGTATAACCGATTATAAATGAAAACCATTACCACCGCGCGAACAAAAAGCAATAAACGATAATTTTGATGCGGTGGAAGAAACGCAAAGGCAACCTATATCGTTAGAACCTACCGTTGTTGTCGTTCGTCGCAAAGAAGGAGGAGCCCGTCAGTTGCCGACAACGCCAGAATATACTGAGCTGCTTAGCGAAACGGTAGAAGCTAACGAAAATACAATAAGCGTTCTTTCAAAAAACCCGGATCTCAAACATAGTCACGATCTAAGAACCTTGCAGAGCGTTAGTAAACTTTTAGAAACGAAAGAAGGCGTGGTATTAGAATTAGTGCTTAGATATAGAGAAAAAAAAGAAAAAATAGCTGATATCGAACAAAGAATCAACGAAAATGAGATAGGAGACGAAGACGCGCTACGTAAAGAAAGAGCAAACCTAAAAAATGAAACAGCGGTTATCGAAGAAGCTATGAAAGATTTAAAAAGTGAAATATCTAACCTTTTATTTAAAAATGAAGAATCGTTAGTCGCGATAAATGGAAGAGAGCGCACGTTGGGTGAAAAAATTATAAGCATGTTTAAAAAACACGGTATAACGATCGCTAGTGTATTAACGGCCGTCGTTATGACTATCGCTTTTATCGCTAAATCGATAGGTGAAGTCGCGAATTCAGTTTTACCAACACCTATACCTAAACCCACACCACCTACACCCACACCCAAACCTGTATACCCAGATCCCACTCCTATTCTCCCAGAACCAACTCCTATCCCCCCAGAACCCATACCCGCACCTACATGTAGCGGTGTAAGCGAGTGGATACAAAAAACATTAAAAAACTTTGCGAATGTATTAGCTAAACTAGGAGCGAAAGCTTTAGCCGCTTTACCAAACATTATCGGATCGATTATAAACTGGTTATTTAAAACAGCTAGCGGCGTCATCGCGGACGCGGCGCAACATTTATGGTTAACACTAAGTGTGGTCGGTGTTTTAATTATAACTTACGTTAAAATAACAATTCGTAAATCATAACACCCAGTCCGGTTAAAATCGCAAAACCGAGTATTAAAGCGCTTTTTTCTTCTCGGTGGTTATCTTTAAAAGATTCTCGAGGAGCGTCTTGCGGATGCGCTATTGTAACGTCTGACGTTTCATCATCTTGCGCGTGCGTTTGCGTTTCGCTCTTTACGTCTAACGGTAAAACAGGAGAAACTACAACCTTTGAATTTGTATCTAAATTTGAACCCAACGCTAAATCACTCGTCGCTATCAAAATATTATTGTTGTAGTTTGCGTACGTGCCTATTAAATAAATTCATATCGCTAGGCATCATGTATAAATTTTCTCCGAGACAAAAGTTTAATTGACTGCGAGCGTATAGTAAAACATCTTGATATCGTTGAATACTAGATTGTAAATCTACTGGAGAATCAATCTCGGTTTCAGTTATGTCTATAAATTCGCGCTGAGCATCTAAACCAGTACCGCTCGTAAAAAACGAGCTTTTAACTCGAGCTTGAGCCGACAATAACGCGTACACATAAGTTCTTATAGAATCGTTAATCTGCTCGGTACCACGTCAGTAAAACCTTTAGCTAACCCTAAAGATAATATAAACTTTGTCCACGCCCGTTTCAACGCGTGCATCTTGAGAAATGTATTCGACGACATCTGAACCACCGATATCGTCAACGCTATTTACTAAATTTAAATCGACGTTTCTTTATTAAAATCCATCCTTTTCTCGCTCGATGTTGTAAATTTGAATTGTCGTAGTCGTTGCCCGCACCGGAATATAACCGTAAATATTTTGATAATAAGCCGTTCCCAATCCGTTTGAATTTAAATCTACTCGTTGTTTCCAATCGTCTTTAATCGATAAATGAAATTCGCTACATAATTTATTGTAAGCGCTTACGTCTATATTGTTTGCGAACGCGTCAAAAAAAATTGAAAAAGATGTAGGACAGCTCATTTCTTTGAGCATTCGTCTAATTTGATAATATACGTGAAATCTAAAAAAACTACGAATCATTGAGTTGCTGTGATTTAAATGATCGTAGCCTACGCCGCATCTCGTCGTAGCGCAATACGTTACAAAATTTATTTGATTTTGATAAAATTTCATCGGGTTACTACGCCAATCATTTACGACGTCGTTGCTGACGACGTGAGGTAACTTATATTTTTGAAACACGTTAACGAACGTTACGCTAAATGACTCTGTTTCGCTGACGTAAATTTTCATACTCGTTAAATCTCTAGCATTAAAAAAATGAGGCGCTTTAAAATTTCCAGACTGCTCGTACGGATACGTAAAATTACTCTCGAAAGCTAATGGAAACGTCATTTTATTATATTAAATTATAATAAAATGTACTGTACGTTCGAAATTGAAATTGAAAGAAATGGTGGAGAAATTCAATTAGGTAACGTTATCGATAATCGTAAAGGTACTCTCACGATATCATTACTTAGCGCAAACATTTGGGTAGGATATTATAACGTACGTAAAAAAGAACGAATAACCTATCGTACAACGAGATTAGATAATGTTGTAAAATTTATCGAGCCGGGGCTTTACAACATTTACAACATTATAGCAAAAACGAGTCTTGGATAACGTTTACGATCGATAAATCAACGAGTGTTTACACGCTAAAGTTAAACGATAGCGATAAATCAATTAAATTTTCATCTGGGTTAGCTAATTTACTCGGACTACACAATGAATTTCTAACCGTAGGAGAATATAGTAAAAAAATTGATGTACTACCTTTAAAATTTTATATATTCATTGCGATCAAATTTCTACTACTGATAATTATTACAATGGCAAACCTTCTACCATTTTAAACACTTTTCCCTTGCAAGGACAATCGTTTGGAAATAGTATGTATAAAGAATATACAAATCCATCATTTAAAAAATTAAAAGTCGGTACTTTTAACGCGTTGAGCTTTCAAATTAAAGATTCAAAAGGTAGAGATATAAATAATCACGGTTTTCCCATTATTTTAAATCTTGAAATTGTATAAATATGGCGAGTATTTACGGACCTGGTCACGCAGAGAGCGAACGAGTCTTCTACAGCAGCGACGACGGTGAAATTACACGAACATCGTCTAGCGAAATTTATCAACATCATGGATATCTAAACAGAGATGAAATTTCACAAAGAACTATTCTCATCAAAAAATATAACGTTATACTCGGATGGCACGATGTTTTTAAACAACCTTTTTTCATGTTTAACGTCGCGCTGACATACTGTAGTATTTTTACGCAGTTTATAAAAACTAATAGTTTTGCTACGCACGCAGTAACGCGTAATTACGCTCCTGACGTTTATCACATTCCTTCTCCAGAACGAAATGAAAAATTTCATTTTATCGATAATGGAACGCAACATCTCAAGTATGAAATGTGTTTCAAAATACAAAACATACGAACAGTTTTTGTACAAGCAACCCTTTTTGGTTCATTAAATTCAAAAATCTGTTTTAATATAGAAATTAAAAGTTTACCACTAAATTAAATTTTATTTTTATACTATAAATATGGCGAGCATTTACGGACCTGGTCACGCAGAGAGCGAACGAGTCTTCTACAGTAGCGACGTAAATAAAAACAATGTTTTTGAAATTAGTGGACATATCAGCGTTGATGAAATTCAACGATCGATATTATTGTACAAATTAGACGATCTATTTCTCATCCAATGGTCTAGCGAAGGTGCCACCTATTTTCCAAAGTTTACCGTCTATGAAGCGATAACAAACTCTATAGTTTATTATAAAATTGTACATGGTGAAAGAGTTTATCATAATATTTTAAAACGTACGCTACGACCAGTGAATGAAGCAGATTTTTTTGTGGTTGAAGCAGGAAGACGTACTGTTTATTTCAACCCCGGTGAAGGAGTAAAGCTTTTTGAAGGAAAAATTTTCTTCAAAACAAAAAATAAAAAAGAAGTTTTTGTAGAAGCAACTTTTTTCGGCTCAACCGTAACAGGAATCTGTTACGATATAAAAGTTGTTGTTGGCTAATAAATTTAAAAAATTAAAATCTTTTTCTGTAATAAAAACAATGAGCGAATCAACGAACGTACTTTATCCAGTTTTACCGTCTTTGACGGATGATGCTAAATCATTTCGATTGCAAAAAATCGACGATATTCAAAAAGAATTACGGATCGAAATAAACGAACGTGAAGCCGTATATAAGAAATATAATAAAATTATCAACGCTTGTAACGTTGTAGAAACTCTCGCAGAAATGGGCTGTATGGGAGCAGGAGCTATCGGAATAGCTAGTATCGCCAGCGTTATAGCGTCACCGGTAGGATACGCTTTAGAAGGTTTAACTTTGGGGTTGGGTGGCGCTGCGTTCGCTCTCAGATATGCGAAAAATAAATTGTATAAAAAAGCTAAAAAACACGACGAAATACGAATTTTAGTTTTGTCTAAACTCAACACGATCGAAAACCACGTTAGTAAAGCCATCGAAGACGGTTACATCAGCCAAGAAGAATTTGTACTCGTATGCGAAGAGCGAGATAAATATTACAAAATGAAAGAAAATATTCGCAATGTACTCGTTTCAACAACTATACCAGTTAAAACAGAGGTTAAAACTGATGATGAAAAAAAAGTTCTTATAGAAAAACTTTTGAGTTTAAAGTGAGCGTAAATAAAAATTATTATAATCCTTCGCGAGTAGCGGAGTTCGATAGACCTCCCCCGTATAATTATAATTTATAATCCATAAAGAAATTTCTTTCTAACAATTCTTTCATCACGCTATTAAACGAACGTCTAGCTTTTCCTTCTACAGCTTTTAAATGATAAGGATTTTTTCTTAATATCTTTACGCATTTCGTACACAAACCTACCTTTGCTTTTGTCCCTTTTTACATCTTTTACACGCAATAGGAATACTTTTTCCACTATTAACCTTCCATTTATGCAAACCACAATATACCGTATTCCTAGAACTAGGAATACAACACTTGTCTTTTTTACCAACTAAAAGCCATTCGCAAGGAACTTTTTCATATTTTGTTGTCATCTTTATTATTAAACTAGATAATAATTTTTTGTTTTTTCATTTTTTTAACTTGCTTTTTAAAACCGGCGGTTACCGGCGGTATGACGTTATTAAATCTTTTTAATGACGTCATGAAGGGGAATTCCCCCTTAAAAAAATGATTTTTAAAAATGATTTTTAGTAGTTGGCCTAGAACCCCCATCTAACAACATTTTTTTTTTTTTTTTTAAATCAGTGAAGTTAATGGTTTGCTTTTGAAAACGTGCCTTGTTTTTTAGAAATACCTTGTCAATCTCCCCTACTACTACCCAGAGAATTTGGTTAAAAATCGGTTTTTAATAATGACCTCATTTGACCGTTGTGACCTTTTTGATGACCTTGTCAATCTCCCCTACTACTACCCAGAGAATTTGGTTAAAAAATATATTTTTAAGTAGGTGGCCTAGAACCCCCGTCTAACATACTACTTCATGCTTGTTACAAAAATTAATACTAATCATTCATAGTGAAATTGTATTATTTAGGCTACTGGAAAGTTAGTGCTTGTGAAAGTAGAAAAAGTTGTTTAACCACTGATTTTACTGTTGTTAACGTTAGATACAATATTAAAGGAAATACTGTAACGTTAACAATAACATGTATACAAAACGCAAGGATCATCCTACATGTAGCTAGTACTTTTAGTAGGGATGTTTGACCTTTTAGCTAGTACTAGTAGGCCTGTTGAGCGAAACTGAACTCCTTGCGCAAACTTAAATTATCAGGACCACGCAAATTTCACTTGCGCAAATTGTATACCTTGCGCAAACTTATTCTTTCAACTATACGATGATAATAAAAATAATGTTAAAGTCAAAAAGGTCATGTCCGGGAATTGGGCACAGAACCGGGCAGACGGTCCCCAAGGTGGCGCACTTTTTATGTCAACAAATCCCCAAGTGAATCTCTGATATTCTTTTTTTTAAGTTAAAAGATTATGATTAACTATTCTAATCTTTATAGGATACACCCAGTTTCGTGTTTGTCTGAAATTATTTGCTTATTTTTGAGCAAATTGACGTAGCAATCTTGAAGTTTCTTGGCAGCATCCACGTTGCACTCAACATCAACAAATCCCCAAGTGAATCTCCGATATTCTTTTTTTTAAGTTAAAAGATTATGATTAACTATTCTAATCTTTATACTAGATACACCTAGTTTCGTGTTTGTCTGAAATTGTTTTACTTATTTTTTGGTACCTTTTAATTACGAAGTCGTGTCAAATAACATTTTAGGCCTACTCCTAATGTTTAAACAGTTCACTAAACTTGAGTGCAAAGAACATCATACAGTCCCAGACTCGGAAATTGCATCATCTGAAATCCCCGCCTCGTTACCCATTGTTTGAATGACTTGGATTGCCCCGCATTTTCCCCCTTCAAATATTGTATAATAATTATCCCCTATATCCCTCCTTATTGCGTTGCGCAAGCAAGATGGCGGCCAATACTAACAGTAACACGTTACTGCAGCGAAGAAAATCATATTTTATTGCTAATTAAAACCACATTTTCAAAAACTGAAATTCTTTATGTACATGTATGCCACTGTCTCTTATAATAAACATATTTAAAACTTTATTTTTGAGTTTTCAGTGCATTTAGAACATGTTGTGGTCAGTTGTCGTCAGTTGTCGTCAGTTGTCGTCAGTTGTCGGTTTTTAGTAGGACCGTCCTATCGTTATGTTTGCACGTCATAAGCGCTAGGATAAAGAATGTACAAAAAAACGTAGATGCATGTTTACATGTACGTGCATGTTTTACGAAGAAATAAATACATTGCATTGTAATACCTTAAATAAATCTATGAATCTACTATGAATCTATACTGTATTGTTATTACATGTATGTGTTTGCCTTTGATCATAAAAAATATTGTAACTTACACTGTTTTTTTTACCAATTCTTGCCTTGCTTTGATCTTCTCTGCGGTTCAATTCTGTCCGCACGATGTGATCACATGTATACACGTACACCTACTGTTCCATACGTTTTCACGGTCATAGGTGCAATTACCGGCCCCGAGCTAGCAGAGCCGTATTTTGGACCGGCTCTGGAGCGGTGCGGCAAACAGCGCCCCCGCCCGACTCAATGTGTTAATTCGTGTAGAAAACTTGGGCAATACAAATCTACGGCTGTTTCAGTTTTATTCAATATGTTCAATGGCAGAAATGCGCTATTCAGTTGATGGAATTAAGATTTCCATTGGAACCATTGTCATTTGTCTTCCACATTATGGTCCTTTGCATTGTCATGTATAATTATCAGAGATTTCCTTAACAATTTCATTGAAAAGAAGCTGGGGATAATGCAACAGCAGAATGGTATAAATGGTACAATGGTTGGAAATCTTAATTCCATCAATTCGTCACGGTCCTGTTTTTCTCATAGTGACGAATCGGCATTTTTTTGGAAAAGGAGGTTTCCACAGTTTTATGGTTATTTTTGTGTCTAATTTCATTTCTGAAAGTTTTAAATCCAAATTCTGGATGGTTTTAGAGTTACAGACACCCCCTGAACGGCGAATATGCCAAAAAAGTCACATTGTGTTTTTTACATACTGACGAATCCGTTCAGCAGGCTGGTAACCATTATCGCTCTGTACGTGTTTGATAGTATACTCTGCATTTACAGTGTACCAGTTTCTCACCGACAGACGGAGTAATAATTTTATACAAAACTTCAAACTTTTAAATGTTGTAGTTTGTAAAAACTTGTAATATCAATGAATTTGGACTAATAACATCTTAAAGAGGCACTCTAAGGTCAAATTCAGTTTTGTGATGCACTCATTTTCCAATAGATAGAGTCCTTATTAAATGTGAAAAAAATTACAAGTCTCTAACTTCACTTTAAAGTGATGTAACATTTTATTTGATACCCTTTCAGAGCGATATTTGAAACATGACGTCACTATTTTCTTACGGTAAATGAGTCTGTAACATTCCATACAGGAATTTTTTGTTTGTCTAAAAGTCAATTTCAACGCCAATTTGATCAAATATTGTGGAGATTCAGGAATGAACTTTAAATTCACCGTACAAAAATGTAGAGATCCATTTATTTGAAATGTGACGTCACTGTTGTCTTTGGATGTTAACAAATTTCACACAGGAAGGTTATCAAATAAAATGACATTTTACATCACTTTAACGTGAGGTTAGAGACTAATTTTTTTTGTAATTTTTTCACACTTTAATAAGGACTCTAGTTATTGGAAATCACAAAACTAAATTTGACCTTAGAGCCCCTCTTTAACGTATTACAATGAATTTGATTGGATTAATAAAAAGGTATGTAAAGTCGAACATTACTGATAATAAAATCACGGATACGTAGGTTTGTGTACAAATAACATGGGAGGCGATTACGCGCGGTTGTCATTTTTGTTTTTTACATAGTGACGAATAAGCAAACGTTTGTGCACAAAAGGCATGGGCGAGCGCACAGGGCTTGTTTTTTTACATAGTGACGAATACGTTTAAGACATCGTTAAGAATACTTAAACAGTACATTTTTCTAAAATAAATGAATGTACTTGGCAAGAAAATATTACTTAACACGTAGGTGACAAAACCTAATGAATCTGTTATTAAATGAACTTCGAAAAGTTTCAGCGAAAATACGTCTAACTTAAAACTCGATTTACTCAAAACGCGTTAGTTGCCTATGAGAAAAACACGACGAATTGAATAGCGCTTTTCTGCCATTGAACATATTGAATAAAACTGAAACAGCCGTGGATTTGTATTGCCCAAGTTTTCTACACGAATTAACACATTGAGTCGGGCGGGGGCGCTGTTTGCCGCACCGCTCCCCATGCCAACTCGGACCCATGCCAACTCGGACCCACTACCAACTCGGACCCACGCCAACTCGGACCCACTACCAACTCGGACTCATGCCAACTCGGACCCACTACCAACTCGGACCCAAAACCAACTCGGACCCACTACCAACTCGGACCCAACCACTACCAACTCGGACCCATTATGCCATTTGACAATGTTTGGCAAATTTTAAAAGATATTGATTAGAATTTTATTTTGTGTCTGTCGCATTGTGAATGTTTGTACTTGCTTTTTATTTTTTGTTTGCTTCCGTATATAAGCATTTGTCTTGTTCTCTGTAGATAGCACTTTAAGTAACTTAGTATTATCTTTGCCCAGATTTAATTCTATTGTGGGGCAATTTGAGTTATTTTACATAAAGTGCAATACAATATGCATTTTTTTTAAATTATTATTATAAAATAATTGCAACATCGGTCACACCATTTTTTCTAAATATAACAACAGTTTTATGCATGATAGATATATTTATTTATTCAACCAATGATTAAAAACAATCACAGGAAATTGTTGTTGTTGTTGTTGTTGTAGATTAATGGCACTTTTGGCAGTCCATGTGCCCTTTGTGCCAGTCGCTATACAGCAAGAGGTAGCTTGGAGCGAGAACGCAGTAGAAAAAACACTTGATGATAACGAGGTATCCTACAAGCACTACAGTAATGCTAACATGGCTGAGGTCAATTCCACTTCATGGTCTTTATAGTTGCACAAATGTTGGATTTTGTCCTAAGAACAAGTCAAATGTAGTTGGGAAGAGCGTATGTAATTGGTTTCCAAAGGGTGAAACTGAAAAAAAAATACTATTTGAAAATACAGGAGTGACAGAATTTTGATGCGTAGGCCTACAATGTATGTGTATGTGTACATATGTATGTCAAGCAGTGACATGAGAGAAGTTGAGGTCGTGCTGAAAATGAGGGCGCCAGTAATCCTCCAGACATGGAGCGACACAGCGCTCCTGCAAACCGAGCCGTTTCTCATGCAGTTTAAGGGCCCGGGCCCCGCCGGTAAATTTTCAGGCCCGCAACGCTCCAGGTGAAGAAATGGTGGCGCTCTGTCCAGCCAATCACTGAATGCCCCGCACTTCAGCAATGTTGAGTGAAACTACCCTCTTAAATAAAAAAAAATAATAATGAAATGAAAGATGGTTGATATGAAAAGATCTGTAAAAGTTTTGAAGCTTAACATTACACTTTTTAATATAGTGAAGTATGTGAATAATGTTATATTTGGAACTAAGGAGATTTTTAAGGGTCATTTGGTTATTATTAAATTTAAGTGATTTTTGTAAGTTTTTTCTGTTGTTGTCATATTTTTTACAAGATGTGAGAAAGTGATTGGTATTATCATAAATGTGGCAGATTTCGCAGAGACCATCGGGATGTTTTCCTATTTTGTAGTAAAAACTGTTGAGACTGTTACACATGTCCATACGAAGTCTATGAATAATAATTTCCTGCCAGCGTGGAAGGTTCCATGAGTTTATGTGGAAGGAAACCTCAGGTTGGATTAATTTGAGTGTAGAAACTTTGGACTCATTCCATTCTAATTGCCATTTTTGTTTGAGGTGTTTTTTAATTTGGTGTTTAGTTTCTGTGGTGGTAAGTGGTAAATTGTAATCAATATAATTTTTGCTTGTAGCCTTTTTGGCAATTTCGTCAGCCTTTTCATTTCCTTTTATTCCACAATGACCAGGAATCCACTCAAAAATGACTGTATTTGCTTGATTACGAATGCTAATTAAAGTGTGTCGAATGTCACAGATTATTTTATTACTGGGAATAGGATGAGAGATGGCTTGGATTGCACTTAAGCAGTCACTGAAAATGCAGGTATGAATTGGTTGGACTTGTTCAATCCACTCAACGGCTAATAGAATAGCAAAGAGCTCTGCTGTAAAAATGGAGGCTTCATTATTTATTTTAATGCTCTTAGAGTATTTGAGTTGGGGAATAAATATACCGCATCCAACTGTATTTGTATCTGGGTTTAAGGAACCATCTGTGTAAATATGAAGGGAATTACTCCAGGTGGTGTGAATAATTTCGGTAGCAATAAGACCCTTTTCATTATTATTTTTAATATGTTTAGTATGGTTAAAAATTTCTGTGGAGATAATGGGATTTGTGTAGTGCCAATAGGGAAAAGGGTTGAAGAGAGGGAATATATTAATGGTGGGTTGGTTGCACCTCGCTTCAAAAGGAGTGTGGTGCAATTTATTACTCCACTTTTCAGCGAAATACTGTTTTTGCCAGCTGTCAAGTTGGAGGGGTTTATTAGGATGAGAAATGTGAATATTTAGTTTGATACCATATAGGTTGCAAAGAAAGTTGCGGCGTAGTTGTAGTGGGGGGTCACCACACTCTATTTGAAGTTTCTTGAGAGAAGTCCCATAGAGCGCTCCAGTGCACGTTTTTAAGGCTTGATATTGGATGCTGTCTAGTTTCTGCTTATAATTAGAGGCTGCGGAATTAAAGGCTTCACACCCATATTCTAAGAGGGGTTTAATAAGCATTTGATAAAGGTGATAAAGGGTTTTACAGTCTGCACCCCAGTCAGTTCCACTGATGCATCTAAGGAGATTTAGTTTATTTTTACTTCTAACAATGGTGTAATTGATGTGCTCCTTCCAATTAAGTTTACTGTCGAAAAGGACTCCAAGGAACTTGGCTGTTTGTTGAAAATTAATGTTAACATTTTTTATGTTTAATTTAGTAGTAACATTTCTTTTGTTGGTAAAGAGGATGGCATTAGTTTTTGGAATAGAAATTTTGAATCCCCATTTCTCACACCAGGAGACTATGTTATTTAAGTTTTGTTGGATTTTTTTAGTAATGAAGTTAATATTTCTATTTGATTTCCAGATGGCAATATCATCAGCAAATTGAGAGATGTTAATACCACAAGTAGCTTTAGCAAGGTCATTAACAGCAATATTAAATAAAATTGGACTGATGACACTATACCTTGGGGAATGCCATTGTCAATAGTGCGTAATTCAGAAAACACACCGTTTATTTTAACCTGTATTATTCTGTTAGAAAGAAAATTACTGATCCATCGAGTGATACGACCATGAATTCCCAGAGATTGAAATTTAATGATGACTCCTTTGGCCATAACATGTCATAAGCTTTTTCCAAGTCCAGGAAGACTGCTAGAGTGCTTTCTTTATTGGCAAAGGCTTTATTAATAGTAGATTCAAGTTGAATGATGTGATCCTTGGTGCTTCTTCCTTTACGGAATCCACATTGTTGATTGCTGAGGAGATTAAATTTTTCAAGATACCAGATGAGTCTGCTGTTTACCATTCGCTCCATGAGTTTACAGATAGTGGATGTAAGAGCGATTGGTCTATAAGACTGTGGTTCTTTGGAGGGTTTTCCGGGTTTGAGGAGTGGAATAAGAATGGCTTATTTCCAGCTCTTAGGGCAGTGGGAATTGTTCCAGATGATATTAAAAATAATGAGTAAATATTCACGGGTTTTTAAAGGGATATGTTTGAGTATATTATTGTCGATGCCATCTTTACCAGGGGAAGTGCATTTAGCTGATTTGATTGCCTCTTCCAGCTCTGACATTTTGAAAGGGTCATTAATGACATTGTCATTATTATCGTTAATGAGGAGGTTATCTTCGGCTTGCTTTTTTGTATCTAAAAACGTGGCACTACAATTATTATCACTGCTTACGCTAGCGAAATGGTTAACAAGGAGATTTGCTTTTTCTTTGTCATTAATGAATTCTTTATTTTGGTGTTTGAGGATAGGAATGTTGGGTTTACGTTGTATTTTATTAATACAGTTGATTTTATTCCATATCTTTTTTGAGGGGGTTTGGGAGTTTAAAGTATTGCAGAAATTTTTCCAGTCTTCTCTCTTTGCAAATTTGATGGTTTTACGTGCAATAGCACACATACGTTTATAGTTTATAAGGTCATCTGGGTGACAGGTTTTTAAAAGAACTTTAAGAGCTTTTTTTCTATTTGTAATTGCCTTTGTGCAATCCTCGTTCCACCATGATGTTGGGATTTTGGTAGTTTTATTTGGGTTTGTTTTGGGGATGGAACAATTTATGGCTTTAGTAAATTGATCAATGTACGTATTGTAAGTATCTTCAATATTTCTAGTTTTTTCTGGTTCAGTAATAAATTCATCACAGGCAGCTTGGAAAGTAGCCCAGTTGGCTTTTTTCATAGACCAGTGAGGGGTTGGCTTAAAAGGAGTATATAGACATTTTTGGTCGAGTTCAATAATGATAGGGTGATGGTCACTACCCCATGTGTCCTCTATTATATTCCAAGTACATTTGGAGGCTAGTTCAGAAGTAGTAAGAGTGATATCAATACATGACGTAGTACCCTGAGAGACATTTATTCTAGTGCCTTCCCCATTGTTAATACAGGCTAATTGATGTTTGTCTATGAGATTTTCTATAATTTGTCCATTTCCATCAATTTTTTTACTTCCCCATAGAGGATTGTGGCTATTAAAGTCACCACAAATAATGGTATTTTTATAGATATGTTGTTCAATTTCAGCAAGATGATTATCTATAATTTTCAAACAGGGATTGTAGACATTGATAATATTAAGTTTATTTTTGTTACTGTTGTAAATTTCTACAATTTGATATTGAATGGGAAAATCTTTATCTTTAATGTTATTTACGGCCATACTTCTTTTTGTGAAAATAGCACAACCTCCCCCAGTATTTTTACTATTCGTGTTTCTATCACTCCTGTATATGTTGTACCCAGGAAGATTGAAATTTTTCCCTTCTTTCAACCAAGTTTCCTGGATACATATTATATCTGTTTTTTTATTCCAGTCGCAAATTGCATTTTTAAATTCATTTCCATGAGCTATCAAAGATTGAGCATTCCATTGTAAAATTAAGACCATGAGAATGAGAATCATGTTTGCATTGTGTTTTTTCCTTTGGTACGTTGACTAGATGATTTATGGGTTGACGTGTTTGGTATAGATTCGACCTGCATATTTTCTGTAGTGGGTTTTCTTTGTTTGGATTGTGTTTGCTTTGATTGGTTGTCTTTCATTGTATTCCGGTTTGGAGACTGTGATGAGCTGCCACGTCTTTGTTTGCCACTTGTTTTTTGTGTCTCAGTATTGTAATGAAATAAGTGCTCAACTAATGTTTGAATTTCTAAAAATTTATTTTCCTTATTTTTACTAGATTCCCAGATTTCAAGTGTTCCTATGAGTAATTCTATGAAAGATTTGTTTGCTTGGAGGTATTGTACAGTTGGTTCAGTTTGACACCCAACAGGTTGGTCAGTTTGAGTAAATGCGTCCTTTTTTTCTACAGGGGTGGCCTGATTTTGTTTTCTTTGTTCATTATTTTGAAGATTTCCTGAATTTGTCCAAGTTCTTTTTTCTTCAGTGTAAGTCTTAGTTGGTTTGGATATTTGGCTGGGTGTGTCTGTAGGTTTTTCTGTATGAACCGTAATGTTAGTATGAACGGATTTGACTGCCTCGGCATAAGATATATTGTAAGTTACTCTGAATTCTTGAATTTTCTTTTCTGCTTTGTATGTGTTACATCCTGCATATGCCGATGAGTGTTCTCCACCGCATCTGCTGCATCTAACAGCTTCTTTTTGGTTGCACTGGTCATACGAGTGAGCACCACTACATCTGACGCATCTGATTTTGCTTCTGCAAGTACTGGCTACATGGCCTAAACGTTGGCAATTAAAACATCGTATGACAGGAGGGATGTATGGTCTTACATCAAAGATTTCATAGCCTAGTTGTACCTTTTTAGGCATGTTGGGAGAGTTGAATGTAAGACAAACTGAAAGGCTTTTCTCAGTTTGACCATTTCTTTTGTACATTAATCTACGTACATCAATGACACCCATTTGTTTGCATTCATCGATAATTTCTTTATCTGAAAGTTCGGGTGGGACTCTATAAATAACTCCTTTACTTTGAGTTTCGGATTTTGCAAATTCTGTAGTGACAGACCATTGTCCCAACTGGGAGATGCCTTTCAGTTTGCTAGCTAGACCAGGGGTATGACACTTAACACTTATGCCACCTTGGGTATTTCTCGAGACATTCTTGATTATGTTTTGCCCTATTGAGTTTAGAGCTTTTGCAATTTTGAGGGGATTTATTTGCGCAAGTTTAACATCTGGTGAGTTTATTACAACTATAGTGGGGTTACCTTGAGTTTCATAAGTGTTCAGATTTCGTCTTTTTTGCTGTCTGCCATGGTATTCTGTGTTTGTGCTGTCAGAATCAGAGTTGTCATTTTCCGGATTTTGTGATTTTGTTCTTTTTCTATTCAGGCTAGATTTCTGTTTTGGTGTTTGGGGTTCGTCAGTTCCTTCTTGAGCTTGACTTATTAATATATCTAAAGAAGACCGAGGTTGATTTTGGCTTTGTCTATATTGTTTTTGGCTTTCTATTTGTTGTTGCGATAGTTGGTCCCAAGACATGTCCCCATCGGATTCGTCGGTCATGATGACCTGACGGCGATGAAGAGGCTTAATTTTCTAGAAACTGCTACTACTTAAAGTTTAGTGAATAAAGTAGGATTTTGTGTAATAAAATGAAAGACCGAAATGGAATTGATCTCACCACTCTGTAGCGACGTTGAACACTGTTAGGTTTATTGTGGTCAAAGGGGTACCATGTAAAACACTTGACGTTTGGGTGTGGCACATTCCCAACGAGAAAGCACGTCCTCACTCTATCGTCTCAGCATCGGAATCCCACAGGAAATTGTATCGTTGGGCTCGTTTAAATACATTACATTATTTTTACGAAAATCAATTATCATTTCTTTAGTTTTGTCAACATTCAAAATAAGATTGTTGGAATGACACCATTTTACAAGAGAAGATACTTCATTACAATAACTAGATTCATCGCCATTTAAAATTAAACCACACAGGGTTGTATCATCAGCAAATTTTACAATGACGTTAGACGAATCTCCAACATTACAATCGTGTGTGCATAAACTAAACAATAAAGGGGATAGACCACAGTCCTGTGGTGTTCCTGTGCTAACAGTGATTGTTTTGAGAAACTTGAACCGATTCTGACAACTTGTCTGCGCTCTAATAAAAAATCTAAAACCCAGTTACATAAAGATCTCGGTATATTAAGGTCAATCAACTTCTGATAAAGCTTAACTGGAATTTTAGTATTAAAAGCCGATGAATAATCAATGAATAAAATACGAGCAAACTTTATACATAATGAACACAAATTATAACACGTATATTTTAATAAAAACACTTCACTTCTAATATTATCCAACAAAATTATTGAATGATCAGGTTACATGAAATCTCCCATCCATCCTAATCTGCTACCGGCAGAATGAATAAGGAAAATGTAAAACGTAGCCAAAAGGGTTAGTAGGGGGCACCTGGGGGTCACCAATTTTTTAAAGGGGGGGCACTGAGGGCAATGTATACATTGAGGCTCTGACATGTACAAAAAGATGTCATCAGATTTCTTATTATTATTTCTTTTTGGGGGAGGGGTGGGGGTTTCTAAAACTCACTAAGTCAAAAAAGAGATTTGTAGAACTACACGAACATCCAAAAACTTCGATCCAAAAACTGCACGTCTGTATTAAAAAAAACAAAAAACTAGTTTATGTTTTAATCTTTCCGAGACTGGTTTGGGCCAACAACAAAAAAATCCACCGGCGAAAGCTTTCCAGGTCAAAACCTAAATATTCCTGAAACTACCAACAAGAACTGATTCAGTCATTGTTGGGTCCGAGTTGGTACTGGTTGGGTCCGAGTTGGTAGTGGGTCCGAGTTGGTTTTGGGTCCGAGTTGGTAGTGGGTCCGAGTTGGCATGAGTCCGAGTTGGTAGTGGGTCCGAGTTGGCGTGGGTTCGAGTTGGCATGGGTCCGAGTTGGTCTGGGTCCGAGTTGACCTGATACCATTGCACCTATGACCTTGAAAACGGATGGAACAGTACATACAATGTACATATGTAGGTGTATACATACCAAAGATCGTAAAGCGCCGCGTAGCGGCGCAAGATGGAGAACTTGACCCGAACGCTATGCAAGTACGTGAAATTTACATGGAGGTCAGCGGACGCCATTCTGGCAAGTTGGGAAATGAGAAATATCCCGGATGTTAATGTAAACAAACATAGCCACCGTGACGGTCGGTAGTGTTAGTACACGAAAAACAGCTATCATTTCTTTACAAATCGGGTAAGAGGAATCTGTATTCTAGTGTAAATGTCGACTTCTCGGATCAATAAATTACCTGCAAGGATTTATTGGGTTTTTTTAAACATGGTAAGGCTGCACTGGTGGAGTAAAAAAGCTGCACATGATGATCATCAATCATGACTCAGTCATGAGGGATCGTACGATGCGCACCGTTTTGATAATGATATATAAATTTGGATTTTATTGCCAGTTAAAACTTGAAAGACCACTAATTTTGTGTATGGTGCCAGGTGGTGCAATTGGGCTTCATTTGAAATGTTGAAAATATTTTGAAATCTTAACATACAAATTTTGCAATTTTTTGTACCAATGCTCGGTCATAGGCATAGCTCTTATGTCTAAGGGACATGACCAAGAGCTGCGATTAACACAGCAGCTATACACTGGAGTGACCAGCACTAAGCACTTTGTTTGGCATACTCTTACTGTTTTCCTGACATTTTGATTTAGCTTATATTTGTTCGTTTGGTGCTTTCAGTTTCTGTGAGTCCTGAAAATTAAAGATGGTTGGTTGCCTATGCAAAACCTGAACTCACGATCCCCTTAATTTTAGCTCTGCTGCTAGCTGCGATAGTTGTAGCTCTAGCTCTAATTTTTGTGTGATAATGACGGTGGAATTTTCTAAATTTGCCAAACTTTGAAATACAATATTTATTTCTTCCAAATATAGCCCTGTTTGTGCATTGCACCCTGCCATTATCCGTGGTGTATGCAATTGAGTGGTTTTAAGATGTTGGGATCTTTGAGCAAATAGCAGTGACAACTCTACTGCAGCTCAAGACAAATCTTTTGACATAATACTAGCTGCAATAATCGTGAGATATTGGTCACGTCCCTTAGACCTAGGTGCTACAACGCATCATGTGTTAAAATTTGGAAATTTTTCACGTTTTTGTCAACATTTTAATGCGTATATTTAAAATGTTGGGAAAAAAATACAGTGCTAAAGAAACATGTAGGCAACAGACAAAACAATACACACTGTGGTTATTTGACAGTAGGTGCATATTGCACATTTATTCTGACACTGGACATTTTAATTTACCAATGGTTCAGAAAAGTTGCATTAAACAGCTCATATGGAAATGCATAGTTTTCATAGTCAAGGGATGGTCTGCTATTGTTCAAATTAGGACATTCTTATTCTATGGTTATCCTGCAGTGGTTATATTCTAGTTATAGAATCAGTCTGGTTTACAGGCAGATGGCATTGAACATATGATAACATATGTCCTTATATTCAGCATTGGCCAGTGGTACTAGTTCAAAATTGCAAGATGAATTGTATAAAATTACTGAGCATCACCCGGGAACAAAGCAAACTGCACATCATCGTTAATCAGTTGGCAAAGTTAAGTATAAAGGTCAGAATTTTACAACTGACCATGATAGGAAATTAAATTCCAAAGCAATGATAAATTGCAGCCTCTGCATTAAGCCAAATAAAACAAATGTTTTACTTAATAGGGTTTTTACAGTATGTAGATACATGTATTTATTATACCAAACAAAGGGTTATCAGGTCTTATTGGTAGGTCGGATATGTTTTAATACACTTTAACCCTAACTCCACATACATGTAGCATATTTCATTATGAACTAATTCATCCATCAAACTACCACAGGATATAGTACAATGTAAAGCAAACCCAAACCTTTTGACTTGGACACATAAAACTGTCTATCACGCCCTTAAAAGTTTGGATGTACAAAATGGTACAGTTCCTAATACATCAAAATCAGACAGAATCATGGAATGGATTTTAAAACTTTGAACAGTTAGGGTTAAGTTTCCAATTTTAGGGTTAAGTTTCCTTATTTGTGCATTACTTTTTGCGCTTTCCTATTTTTCTCTTCAAAGACACATCTTTCAGCTCTCTATTTTTGTATTTAAGTGCATACTGAATGCGCATGCTTACAAAAATGTTTACTATTCGAGCTCGAATCCCCTCACTACATACCCCCAGTTTTGTGTATGCACTTTGTTTGCAGATGGCATTCTTGATCAAACTACTGATTCTGTTATGAGTCATGCCTTGCCTATCAAATTCTGCTCTAAATATGTTTCACACAGAGCACAGAATTGAACAAAAGAGCTGGATGGGACAATTAGTGAACCAAAGTCAGTTTTGTAGTGTCCCATGCTTTGTTATGAATGAATAATTGAGAAGGTTCAGCCAAGAATGTGTCAGGAGATATTAGTGCTGCTCGACAAGTACTGCAAGGAGAAATAACTTCATGGCCTGCCATAACTTTTCTACATAAATACCCAGCAACGTAAGAAATTGTATTCTGCTCAAATATATTAAGAGCACTTTGAGTCACAGGAACATAATGCAAACTACCAGCCACTTTGTGTGACTTGTCCTTGTTTTTAGATTTCTTTGAAAGACAACTTAAATTCAACAGAAATGAATCACAGTCAGGTGCACAATTGGAACCAAGGGCTGGCTTTATGAGTTCAGCTACCATGACCATTCTTAATGCATATCGAAATTCTGAAGCTGAAGGATTATCCCTGAAACCACCCTTACGTCTGATTGTCGAAAATGTGTTTTCCACAACATCTTGGTTGAACCTGCCTGTCAGAAGAAATTTGATTTCATTCTTGGATTTCATTTCATCCCACATTTGAGTAATACAGGCAATGTCCAAAAGCCATCCCTTTGATACATACTATGTGATCACATCGTACGGACAGAATCGAACCGCAGAGAAGATCAAAACAAGGCAAGAATTGGTAAAAAAAACAGTGTAAGTTACAATATTTTTTATGATCAAAGGCAAACACATAATAACAATACAGTATAGATTCATAGTAGATTCATAGATTTAAGGTATTACAGTGCAATGTGTTTATTTCTTCGTAAAACATGCACGTAAACATGCATCTACGTTTTTTTGTACATTCTTTATCCTAAAAAGTTAGAAAAGAATGCCAAAACCAACCGCCACTTGTGCACAATGTCTAAGGTAGCCCCATTCTAGAGCCAATATACTGGACTCTCTCCATATCCTTGGCCCTAGCCCCACATGTACAAAAAAGGGGCGATTTTTCTCTTTGTTCAACTTTTGATCTGCTAATTATTTCAACCTAAAACTTATATTACTATTAGTATTAGTGATTAGGTAACCTTGCCCAAGCAGACACTTTTGGCATAAAATCTGTTATTCTGGGAAAGCTTCTTCATAAAATTTTCGAAACATTTTTGAAATTAAAAAAAAATAAGGGGAGAATGTTGTATCCAACCGCCACTTTTAAGTTTTTTTTGTTTTTGTTTTTTTTGCAACCACTAACCAGTTAAAAAGTGATTCTATCGGTTGTTTGGGGGTACAGAAAGCGAAAACTATCTTTAAAATCCACCTTTATGATGGTTTTCGAACTTTATTTCCCCTTAAAAAATCCTATTATAGTTGCCACTGCGCATGTACAGTGATTGTGTTGGCCACTAATGGGGAAGGTGACAAGATCAGAATGACATGACTGAGGAAGTCATCGTATACCAAAAATGCCTGATTTTTCATAAAACAAATATTGTGGAATAATTTGAAGTATATGTCCATCATCATCCATATGTTCTCCACCTTACTGAGCAGGTAAGATTACATTCTTGGTTATAATGAAGGAGAAAAAGTGGCGGTTGGATACGACATTCTTTCATAAAATAATAAAATTAAAATTTCACCAAAATTACCAATCTCACAACAGTGAACTTTATGCCAAAAGTGTCTGCTTGGGCAAGCTTACCTATTTTAGATTGTAATAATTAGCAGATCAAAAGTTGACAAACTTGCTCCTTTTTTGTACATGTGGGGCTAGCTGGGCCAAGGACTCATACGGAGGCGTGTCGGTTGCAAAAAAATAAAAAAATAAAATAACCTTAAAAAGTGGCGGTTGGATACAACATTCTCCCCTTATTTTTTTTGGGCGTGTCGTGGCCGAGCGGTTAAGAGCACCGGACTCAAGCTCTGGTGTTTCTGATCAGCAGAGTGTGGGTTCGAGTCCCGGTCGTTACACTTGTGTCCTTTTAAAAAGCAAGACACTTAACCATTCGTCCTTCAGATGGGACGTAAAGCCGTAGGTCCCGTGTGTTGTATTAAAAACTATCAACGCACGTAAAGAACCC
>CM055818.1:19793469-19829474 GCA_029582265.1 Zoroaster sp. YZ-2022 | reverse complement strand
ATTTACCAAAATAATAATAATAAAACAAGTAAAACACGAATATCTTATTTTATCTCCAGAGTAATATTATTGAACAGTGGGCAAGCCTTCTTTAAAATATCAACTAACTTTTTTTCTTATTTCGTTTTAAATTCTTTAATTACAAAATTAAATCAGAAGCAAAGCCTTTCTAAATAATAGTAATTCACGGTTGTGTAGGATTTTTCAATGAAAAATGTCCAACATTAATTTTACGTGAATGTAGAGTGGCAATTCTATAATACTGCAGAAAAAATCGTCTTCTGGCTAGGCCTGTGTTGAAAAAAATTAGTACATAATTGTATCAGTCCTTGAATCATTAACTGTTTTTGCTCTCTGTAAGTGTCAGCCTCAGGTGCAAGATAAATTGTTGGTTGACAAGAAGTCAAGTCCGGTCTAGCGCCCTCTCGCATCGTAATTGCCAGGCTGATTTTCGTCAGACTCAATAAGTTTCGTCGATTCGTTGATGCAATTTATGGCTACTTTTTGCCCCTTTTTGAGATATTTATGGGTAAGAAAGGATCATGGTATTTGTTGCTTACTAAATCATAGATAGTATTTGTATGAACATTTGCATAGTTTGTCATCTTGTTTATGCACAAATGTGGGTCTATTTTTATGTTCTTTCGAGACCACAAAGGTCATGTGGGAAGTTTCAGTACATGTGTACATGTACATTGTGTACATGTGGGATAAGTAAATGGTTTTATTGTGTGCTATTGTTTATTGCATAAGGTGACTCTAGGTATATTTTGTTGTTTTCTTTAGGCCAATAGAGTACAGTAGCCATAGAGAGTAACCAGGGTTATGCTAGAAGTTGAGCTGGTCTAAAGGCGTGATCGGTGAGATTTTATTCTTATACATGCAGTAGTCATTATTATTGTCATGTCACTTACATTATCATTATATAAGGATGCCTTAAGTCCCCCAATGGTTTGTTTAGGACTGCATATGAGTTTTCATAGATGATAATATTGGAGATGCCAGTATCAGTGTTCAATTAGTGCAGAAATACTTTATGGTTCAAAATCATGCCTTTATTGTTTTTAGTACCAAGGTGGTAATTTGTTTTGTAATTTATATCTTTTCAGTTTTCACGGTGATCAAGGTGATCAAGGTGATCAATGTGATTGAGAGTGATTGAAGTAATTGATTAAACCTTTGAACATCAGTAAGAAGCGTCCGTCTGAGTTGCTTAAAAGACCAGCCCCCCCCCTTCGAGTGCTTATAGTGCGCTACAGTGAAAACGGTGCCACACGATGGATGCACTGCTATTCGACCCTCTGATGTTTCTCCACGTACTTGGATTGTTGTTTGCCATGACGTACTACCTGTGAGATTCTTCCCCAGAGCCTGCCTACCCCAGTGCCGTCATTATTGCTAGTGTCTACACGGATGTCCAAGCCATCGTTCCGCGGACCGGTGCTAGTTTAAACTCTACCTGCTTGATTTCAAAGAACAATTTTGGTCAAGTACAACGGACTTGCATGTAATATGCAGTAGAGTTTCACAAGGACTATAAATTTGTGACTGACTTTTATCTTTGTTGTGAATTGTACTTACCAATTATTTTAAGCTAAAAATACGAGTTAAAGAGAAATGTGTAGCTTATATTTTTGAGTATTATTTTTTACACATTACATAAAAGTGTGTTTCTCCCATAAGTTAATGGTAGATGTTAATATCTCAAGCCATGTCGACCTCAGATAAAGGAGAGCAAGAGGTTACTGCTGATACGACTCAAGATTTGGATATGGATCAGATTTCATTAGGTGGTTCGGCCAAGTCACTATCACGTGTTTCAAAAACTGATGCAGCAGCTGAAGTAGCAGCAAGAAGGGCTACACTGCAGTCGCTTCATGAAATCCAGTCCAAGCGTGATAAACTGAACCAGATTCAGGAAGAATTCCAAAGAAAGATAAAGGAAGAAGAGGATAAGTTAGAGAGATTCAAGGCTGAGAAAGAGATTCAGATTGCTTTAGCTCGATATAAGGTTTATGAAGATGAGGAGGAAGAGCGAAACAGCGTCAGTGATGAGAGCCATGCAACATTGTCACATCGGGAAGAAAATAGCCCGCCTCACACCCCTCTCAAGACTTCTCGTAGTGGTAGTTCAACTCCTCCAAGTGCACCAACGGCATCAGCCATTGATCTTTCAACGATGATGCAAGCCTTCCAGGAAAGTATCTCCCTTGGAAGATTGCCCGTACCGGAGCCAAGCATATTCAGCGGAGATTCTATACAGTTTCCTGAGTGGAAGAATGCATTCACAGCGCTGATCGCACGCAAAAACATTGGAGCTGCAGATAGGTTGTTTTATCTCCGAAAGTACACTTCCGGAGCAGCAGCTAAAATGATCCAAGGTGCATTTCTTCGCTCAGACGAGGCCGCCTATCAGGACGCTTGGTCCAAGTTGAACACCAGATATGGGGATCCCTTTGTTATTCAGAGAGCCTTTAGAGAAAAGATTTCTCACTGGCCGAAAGTGGAAGACAATGATGCCAAGGCACTTCGAGAATATTCTGACTTCCTCTCAGCTTGCAATGATGCCATACCACATGTCAAGGGATTATCCATTTTAAACGATTGTGAGGAAAACAGAAAAATGTTAAGCAAACTACCAATTTGGGCCGTAAAGAGATGGAACCGCCGGGTTACTACCACGCTGAGAAAACAGGAGTATCCTGCCTTCAAGGAGTTCTGTGCCTTTGTAGCAGAAGAAGCTGAGGTAGCCTGTAACCCGATAACATCGCCATATGCGTTAAAGCCTCAAGAGAGTCCGAAGAAGGAAACAAAACGGCCAAGGCATCAAGTCATGGCGACACAAGCCTCTGATCAAACCACAACATCTCCTCCTTCGAGCAATCCTCAACCTCAGGTAGCTAACAATCCAGACAATCTTCCTCCACCCTGCATGTTTTGCGAGGGCTCTCACTCCATCCATAAGTGTTCAAAGTTCGGAGAGAAGTCAATGGAGGAGAAGAACAGGTTTATACAAGATAATCGTCTCTGCTACGGATGTTTAAGAAAAGGTCATCAGTCCAAAAACTGTAGGAGGCGATCCACATGTGCGAAATGCAAACGATCTCACCCGACTCCCCTCCATTATGACAAACCGCCACAAAGCGAGATACCTGCTAGGGAAACCAATAAAACACAGGCCTCTGCTGTCTCCTGCTGTGCTACAAAAGGAGGTAACACTACATGTACGTCTATGATAGTACCAGTGTGGGTAGCTGCTGCCTCAGATGCAACTCGTGAAGTTCTCACCTATGCCATGTTGGATACGCAGAGCGACACATCCTTTATGTTGAGTACTACGGCAGAGAGTCTTGGTATCAAAGGCCGATCAGTCCGGTTAAAATTGGCAACGATGACAGCGAGTTCAACAGTATCAGACTGCAGTCTTCTTAAAGACATCATAGTTAGAGGTCTGCATTCCAACAAGGTCATCACCATCCCCAAGTTATACACCAGAGATTTCATTCCTGCAGAAAGATCACTCATTCCTACTACAGAGACTGCCAAGAAGTGGCCTCACCTGGGGTCGATTGCTGACAAACTTTCACCCCTGCAAGACTGTGAAATTGGGATGCTGATAGGGTTTAATTGTCCAGAAGCCCTTACACCAAGAGAGACGGTGACTGGTCAAAATAGCCAGCCTTATGCCGTGAGGACCGACCTCGGATGGTCTGTGGTGGGAGGCCGATCTGGAGCTACGAGCATGTGCCACAGAGTGATGTCCAAAGAGAGTCCCGTTGCATTTAAGAACATATTGTCCGTACTCGAAAGGGATTTCTCAGACGACAAGGGGGCCAAAGTCTCACAGGAAGATCTCCAGTTTTTGCACATCTTAGAGTCTTCCATCACGCAGCTTGAGGATGGCCATCTGCAAATGCCCCTGCCGTTCCGCTCTCGTCCATGTCTACCGGTTAACAAAGCTCAAGCATCTCTCCGTATTGGTCATCTCAAGCGCAAGTTAGAAAGAGACAAGAAGTATCATGATGATTATGTGAATTTTGTTCAGGATGTCATTGCACATGGCGATGCGGAAGAAGCCCAAGCTGATGTGAAAGACGGCGAAGCGTGGTACATTCCTCATCACGGCGTTTATCACCCAAAGAAGCCCAACAAAATTCGAGTTGTGTTCGACTGTTCGAGCCAGCACCGTGGTACTGCCCTGAATGATCACCTGCTGAGTGGCCCTGACCTGACGAATGCCTTGGTGGGAGTATTAAGTCGATTCAGGATTCATCCTGTAGCCATAGTCTGCGACATAGAGAGGATGTTCCACCAATTCATTGTCAGACCTGAAGACCGAGACTATCTACGATTTCTTTGGTGGAAGGATGGGGATCTCACTCAAGAGCCAACGGAATATAGGATGAAGGTCCACTTATTTGGAGCCACATCGTCGCCAGGTTGTGCCAACTATGGTCTTAAGTTTTTGTCTAAGAAGTACGAAAGAGTTCCCTCTGCAGCCCTGTTCATCAGACACCATTTTTACGTAGACGATGGACTGATCAGTACCGAGACCAATGATGAGGCAATCCAGCTCATCCAACAAGCCAGAGAGTTGTGTAGCAAAGGCGGTATTCACCTACACAAATTCATCAGCAATAGTAGAGAGGTACTGGAATCTGTCCCTCCCAAAGAACGTGCTGCGTCAGTTAAGGAAGTTGACCTTAACAAGGATGATCTTCCCCTGTCCTCCACACTTGGCATACAGTGGGATGTGCAGAGGGATGAATTCTTCTTCAAGATCCAGACCAAAGAGGCAACCTCTACCCGTCGTGGAATTTTGTCGTTGGTTGCATCAGTTTACGACCCCCTCGGATTTTTGGCGCCATTCGTCCTCTTAGGTAAAGTGCTGCTGCAACACATGTGTCGCAATGGGAGTGGATGGGATGATCCTCTGCCTGCAGAGTTAGGACCACGGTGGGAGAAGTGGATGTCGGACCTTCCAAACATAGCAGCGATTCGAATTCCACGCTGCCTAAAGCCGAGTCAATTTGGAGAGGTCAAGTCTACTCAGCTGCACCACTTTTCAGATGCCAGCACTTTGGGTTATGGCCAATGTTCCTATCTCAGAATTCAGGATCAGCAGGACAGGGTATACTGCACACTTCTGATGGGCAAGTCTCGAGTCGCTCCAACCAAGATCACGACAATTCCTCGCCTGGAGTTAACGGCAGCTGTTGTGTCGGTGAAGATAAGTCAAGTTCTGAAGGAGGAGCTCCACTTGTCAAATGAAGAAGAAGTCTTCTGGACTGATTCCCAGGTAGTCCTAGGATACATCAACAATGAGGCGCGACGCTTCCATACATTCGTAGCCAACCGTGTGCAAATGATCAGAGAGAGTACGAATGTTGATCAGTGGTTTTACGTCGAGTCTAACTCTAATCCTGCTGATCACGCTTCAAGAGGGCTCACAGCGTCGGCTCTTCAGCACTCATCCTGGTACACAGGTCCAGATTTTCTGTGGAGCCCCGATTTTCATATCCCGTCGAAGGTAACACCTGAATTGTCCTTTGAGGATCCTGAAGTAAGGAAATCGACGGTCCTCAACACAGCCGCTGAGGAATCGAAGGATCCGTTCATCTTGTCGCTGCTGTCCAAGTTCTCCAGCTGGCCTATGTTAGTTCGAGCTGTTGCCAGACTCCGAAGAAGAGCAAAGGGAGATACAGATAGTAGTATGAGCAGTGTCCAAGAACGACAAGAATCAGCCTTATTCCTGGTTAAGTTGGTGCAGAAGTGTGAGTACAAAGAGGGACCCCCTGTTAAGGGTCTGGATCCCTTCACTGACGAGTCTGGGATAGTGCGTGTAGGAGGTCGCCTAAGGAATTCGTCTCTACCACTCTCCGCCAAGCACCCAGTAATACTTCCGACGGACAGTCACATTTCTAGACTCATCGCTGCTCACTTCCATGAGAAAGTTTATCATCAAGGCCGTGGCATCACTCTAAATGAAGTTAGAGCCAATGGATTTTGGATCGTCAGTGGTGGAAAAGTGGTGTCGAGTCTTATACGTAAGTGTGTGATCTGCAGGAGAAATCGGCGACCCACTCAGGAGCAGAAGATGGCAGATCTTCCTGAGGATCGTGTTGAAGCATCTCCGCCTTTCGTGTTCTGCGGCATGGACTGTTTTGGCCCCTTCATTACCAAGCAAGGTCGCAAAGACTTTAAGAGATATGGCCTTCTATTCACGTGTCTATGCTCTAGGGCAGTTCATGTAGAGATGCTCGATGATCTTTCTACCGATGCCTTCATCAACGGACTGCGATGTTTTATCGCCATAAGAGGAAAGGTTCGTCAAATCAGGTCGGATCAAGGCAGCAACTTTGTTGGTGCGAAAAATGAACTGACTTTAGCTTTGAAGGAGCTCGACACGGATAGAGTGGCGTCCTACTTAGCAAACCAAGACTGTGACTTCGTCATGAATGCTCCTTGTTCTAGCCATGTAGGAGGAGTCTGGGAACGCCAGATAAGGACAATCAGAAGTGTCCTTAGTGGAGTAGTTGCACTTTGTCCTGGAAGATTGGATGACTCTTCACTTCGTACGCTGTTTTATGAAGCGATGGCCATAGTCAACAGCCGTCCCCTATCAGTCGACACCATCAATGATCCAACCAGTTTGGAACCTTTGACGCCTAACCATGTCCTCACGATGAAGCCCGAAGTACCACTGCAGCCGCCAGGGAAATTCGTACCACAAGACATGTACCTTCGGAAGAGATGGAGAAGGGTACAATACCTTGTTGAACAGTTCTGGAGTAGGTGGCGTAAAGAGTATCTCCAGAACCTCAATCGCAGACAGTGCTGGACCAAGCCAAGAAGGAACATCATGGTTGGAGACATCGTCCTCTTGCTGGAACCAGAAGTGGCTCGGAACAAGTGGCCTATGGGTGTCGTTGTGGAAACTACCACAGACAAGGATGACTTAGTGAGGAAGGTCAAGGTCCAAGTTGGGACACGACAGCTGAATCAAAAGGGCAAGCGTAAAGACAAACTGTCTGTCCTGGAACGCCCTGTGCAGAAGCTGGTAGTCATTTTGGAGAGCGCTTAAAGTCGTCGCCCCATCAACAAACCTTATGGACAAGTTTTTGGAGTTGTGTGTTGTTTGTAACTTAGCCATTGACATTTTTTTGTATAGAATTACTTATGATTTATTCTTGCCTGTAGTAAAGAGTATTGTAGTTCATAAATCAATTTAGTAACTGGTGGGAGTGTAAGTGTCAGCCTCAGGTGCAAGATAAATTGTTGGTTGACAAGAAGTCAAGTCCGGTCTAGCGCCCTCTCGCATCGTAATTGCCAGGCTGATTTTCGTCAGACTCAATAAGTTTCGTCGATTCGTTGATGCAATTTATGGCTACTTTTTGCCCCTTTTGAGATATTTATGGGTAAGAAAGGATCATGGTATTTGTTGCTTACTAAATCATAGATAGTATTTGTATGAACATTTGCATAGTTTGTCATCTTGTTTATGCACAAATGTGGGTCTATTTTTATGTTCTTTCGAGACCACAAAGGTCATGTGGGAAGTTTCAGTACATGTGTACATGTACATTGTGTACATGTGGGATAAGTAAATGGTTTTATTGTGTGCTATTGTTTATTGCATAAGGTGACTCTAGGTATATTTTGTTGTTTTCTTTAGGCCAATAGAGTACAGTAGCCATAGAGAGTAACCAGGGTTATGCTAGAAGTTGAGCTGGTCTAAAGGCGTGATCGGTGAGATTTTATTCTTATACATGCAGTAGTCATTATTATTGTCATGTCACTTACATTATCATTATATAAGGATGCCTTAAGTCCCCCAATGGTTTGTTTAGGACTGCATATGAGTTTTCATAGATGATAATATTGGAGATGCCAGTATCAGTGTTCAATTAGTGCAGAAATACTTTATGGTTCAAAATCATGCCTTTATTGTTTTTAGTACCAAGGTGGTAATTTGTTTTGTAATTTATATCTTTTCAGTTTTCACGGTGATCAAGGTGATCAAGGTGATCAATGTGATTGAGAGTGATTGAAGTAATTGATTAAACCTTTGAACATCAGTAAGAAGCGTCCGTCTGAGTTGCTTAAAAGACCAGCCCCCCCCTTCGAGTGCTTATAGTGCGCTACACTCTCAACAGTGAACAATGTCAACATTATAGGCGATTGCTCGAAAAGGAAAGCAATGTACATGGGAAAAAACAGCACCAAATATACTGAGACGCAATAGAAACTTACCACTTTTTCGACCTTAAATTATCAGTAATCACAATGCACAAATGTAATATGTGCACTCGCGGTGAAGTGGATACAGATGGGATCGAGTACACTGGACAAAACGCGGACATTTCCTCAATAAAATGCCAACATTTCTAATCCAAATTGTTGTGTTGTCTTATTTTGAACCATTACAATTTTATGCTATTCCAAAACAAGTGGTAAGTTTCTATTGCGTCTCAGTATATAATGCAGGGGATTGGAAACAATACAAATACATCATTATACACCACACCAGCATATTCGTTATGATTACAGTTCTGATCGTCCCACCCTTAAAATACACAGTCTCTCGATGTATGCTCGTTCCCAGTGTATTTAATGTCATCAATAATAGAATACGATTACTTCCTGGTCCAAACAAGTTAACATCAGAACAATTGTTAAGGAAACCAAGTTTTTTTTAAAAATAAAACGCTAGCATTACTGATCATCGCACACAGTGCCCTATTGACCATCAAAATAGATCCCCATCCTTCCTTCAAAATCAGAAGGTCTACCAACGAGTCGAACGTTGCCTTTAAGAACAAATTTTCAAAATGCAAAAATAAATCCATGGAAGATATAGTGTATACTTGTGACCTAAAAAGCAAACAGACAAACAAAGGTAGACTAACATGTACTGAAAAGAAAATGATCAAACAAAAATAAGAACGAGGTCAAAAAAATAAAAATAAATAAATAAATAAAATTAAAAAAAATTAATAAAAAATGGAAATATTGAATATTAAGAGGAACCTTAAACAGAAGGTACAACAGTAATTACCAGATCAACGACTCACATTAATGAATTATTATATATAACCTAATTTGGCGTAAAGAGTTTATTCGATTTATTCCCAAGATCAATTTTGTTTGTATATTTAGATAAAATAGGGATTGTTTTGTAAATTTCACAAAAAAGGTGCCTTCCGGCAACTTGGTGTAAAACATTACAAAAAACATCAATCAGTTTTTCGTCGTTTTCTCAAATACGTGAGATTATTTTTTTAAATAAATAAATTATTCGTATCTTCAGAATGACCTCGAATTTTTGTAAAACATTACAAAAAGGTTGTTCATTGTGATGAAAAGTTAGTTTCACGATATATTTTCTGAACACAATGTGGTTAAAATAATTGTACGTTACTGAAAATAGTGTTGTACCTTACTTAAAAAATAAATAAATAAATAAAAAATAAAGATAAAAACAAATATAAGAAATCTATTACCTGACGTTGAGCACACTACCCCAGCATCTTCAGAATGACCACAGTTATGTTCACTCCAGCCTCTAAAATCACACTGCTGCAACACCAACTCACTGCCAGTACATTCAACGTCATCCATATAGATATTACCAACCCCTGAACCAAACGATTTCACCCGAGCACCATCTCGAGAGTAGCCGAGTTCCGCACACACAACGGCTGCATCCATGGTATCCCACGAGTCATCACATACAGTACCCCACTCTCCATTGTAATAGACCTCCACCCTTCCTTCACGCTGAGATGAACCATCAGCAAGTCGTATTGCACCTTTGATAAGACAAATAACAAAATCTTAATTGTAATGGACATTACAAAACCAGGCTTTTGAGGTAGAAATTAAAATGTTTAATCCATGACTATTTCATTCTTTGATACTGAATTTCATTTATGTAGATGACAGAATGCCAAAAGTCATGTGATAAATTGCAATGTATTTTGGGATTCCAATAAATATGGTCACCATTTTTGTAAAAAGTCGTTTTTAATTTGTCACGTTTATTATTTAATTTCTGTTTAAATGTATGAAGAAGTAAATTACCAAAATAATAATAATAAAACAAGTAAAACACGAATATCTTATTTTATCTCCAGAGTAATATTATTGAACAGTGGGCAACCCTTCTTTAAAATATCAACTAACTTTTTTTTCTTATTTCGTTTTAAATTCTTTAATTACAAATTTAAATCAGAAGCAAAGCCTTTATAAATAATAGTAATTCACAGTTGTGTAGGATGAAAAATGTCCAACATTAATTTTACGTGAATGTACAGTGGCAATTCTATAATACTGCAGAAAAAATCGTCTTCTGGCTAGGACTGTTGAACAAAATTAGTACATAATTGTATCAGTCCTTGAATCATTAACTGTTTTTGCTCTCAACAGAGAACAATGTCAACATTATAGGCGATTGCTCGAAAAGGAAAGTAATGCACATGGGAAAAAACAGCACCAAATATACTGAGACGCAATAGAAACTTACCACTTTTTCGACCTTAAATTATCAGTAATCACAATGCACAAATGTAATATGTGCACTCGCGGTGAAGTGGATACAGATGGGATCGAGTACGGTGGACAAAACGTGGACATTTCCTCAATAAAATGCCAACATTTCTAATCCAAATGGTTGTGTTGTCTTATTTTGAACCATTACAATTTTATGCTATTCCAAAACAAGTGGTAAGTTTCTATTGCGTCTCAGTATATAATGCAGGGGATTGGAAACAATACAAATACATCATTATACACCACACCAGCATATTCGTTATGATTACAGTTCTGATCGTCCCACCCTTAAAATACACAGTCTCTCAATGTATGCTCGTTCCCAGTGCATTTAATGTCATCAATAATAGAATACGACTACTTCCTGGTCCAAACAAGTTAACATCAGAACAGGAAACCAAGTTTTTTAAAATAAAACGCTAGCATTACTGATCATCGCACACAGTGCCCTATCGACCATCAAAATAGATCCCCATCCTTCCTTCAAAATCAGAAGGTCTACCAACGAGTCGAACGTTGCCTTTAAGAACAAATTTTCAAAATGCAAAAATAAATCCATGGAAGATATAGTGTATACTTGTGACCTAAAAAGCAAACAGACAAACAAAGGTAGACTAACGTGCACTGATAAAGAAATGATCAAACAAAAATAAGAACGAGGTCAAAAAAATAAAAATAAATAAATAAATAAAATTAAAAAATTAATAAAAAATGGAAATATTGAATATAAAGAGGAACCTTAAAAATAAGGTACAACAGTAATTAACAGATCAACGACTCACATTAATGAATTATTATATATAACCTAATTTATGTAAAGAGTTTATTCGATTTATTCCCAAGATCAATTTTGTTTGTATATTTAGATAAAATAGGATTGTTTTGTAAATTTCAAAAAAGGTGCCTTCCGGCAACTTCTGTAAAACATTACAAAAACATATTTCGTCGTTTTCTCAAATACGTGAGATTATTTTTTAAATAAATAAATTATTCGTATCTTCAGAATGACCTCGAATTTTTGTAAAACATTACAAAAAGGTTGTTCATTATGATGAAAAGTTAGTTTCACGATATATTTTCTGAACACAATGTGGTTAAAATAAATGTACGTTACTGAAAATAGTGTTGGACCTTACTTAAAAAATAAATAAATAAATAAAAAATAAAAGATAAAACAAATATAAGAAATCTATTACCTGATGTTAAGCACACTACCCCAGCATCTTCAGAATGACCACAGTTATGTTCACTCCAGCCTCTAAAATCACATTGCTGCAACACCAACTCACTGCCAGTACATTCAACGTCATCCATATAGATATTACCAACCCCTGAACCAAACGATTTCACCTGAGCACCATCTCGAAAGTAGCCGAGTTCCGCACACACAACGGCTGCATCCATGGTATCCCACGAGTCATCACATACAGTACCCCACTCTCCATTGTAATAGACCTCCACCCTTCCTTCACGCTGAGATGAACCATCAGCAAGTCGTATTGCACCTTTGATAAGAAAGACAAATAACAAAATCTTAATTGTAATGGACATTACAAAACCAGGCTTTTGAGGTAGAAATTAAAATGTTTAATCCATGACTATTTCATTCTTTGATACTGAATTTGATTTATGTAGATGACAGAATGCCAAAAGTCATGTGATAAATTGCAATGTATTTTGGGATTCCAATAAATATGGTCACCATTTTGTAAAAGTCGTTTTTAATTTGTCACGTTTATTATTTAATTTCTGTTTAAATGTATGAAGAAGTAAATTACCAAAATAATAATAATAAAACAAGTAAAACACGAATATCTTATTTTATCTCCAGAGTAATATTATTGAACAGTGGGCAACCCTTCTTTAAAATATCAACTAACTTTTTTTTCTTATTTCGTTTTAAATTCTTTAATTACAAATTTAAATCAGAAGCAAAGCCTTTATAAATAATAGTAATTCACAGTTGTGTAGGATGAAAAATGTCCAACATTAATTTTACGTGAATGTACAGTGGCAATTCTATAATACTGCAGAAAAAATCGTCTTCTGGCTAGGACTGTTGAACAAAATTAGTACATAATTGTATCAGTCCTTGAATCATTAACTGTTTTTGCTCTCAACAGAGAACAATGTCAACACTATAGGCGATTGCTCGAAAAGGAAAGCAATGTACATGGGAAAAAACAGCACCAAATATACTGAGACGCAATAGAAACTTACCACTTTTTCGACCTTAAATTATCAGTAATCACAATGCACAAATGTAATATGTGCACTCGCGGTGAAGTGGATACAGATGGGATCGAGTACGGTGGACAAAACGTGGACATTTCCTCAATAAAATGCCAACATTTCTAATCCAAATGGTTGTGTTGTCTTATTTTGAACCATTACAATTTTATGCTATTCCAAAACAAGTGGTAAGTTTCTATTGCGTCTCAGTATATAATGCAGGGGATTGGAAACAATACAAATACATCATTATACACCACACCAGCATATTCGTTATGATTACAGTTCTGATCGTCCCACCCTTAAAATACACAGTCTCTCAATGTATGCTCGTTCCCAGTGTATTTAATGTCATCAATAATAGAATACGATTACTTCCTGGTCCAAACAAGTTAACATCAGAACAGGAAACCAAGTTTTTTTAAAAATAAAACGCTAGCATTACTGATCATCGCACACAGTGCCCTATCGACCATCAAAATAGATCCCCATCCTTCCTTCAAAATCAGAAGGTCTACCAACGAGTCGAACGTTGCCTTTAAGAACAAATTTTCAAAATGCAAAAATAAATCCATGGAAGATATAGTGTATACTTGTGACCTAAAAAGCAAACAGACAAACAAAGGTAGACTAACATGTACTGAAAAGGAAATGATCAAACAAAAATAAGAACGAGGTCCAAAAAAAAATAATAATAATAAAATAAAATAAAAATAAATAAATAAAAAATGGAAATATTGAATATTAAGAGGAACCTTAAACAGAAGGTACAACAGTAATTACCAGATCAACGACTCACATTAACAAATTATTATATATAAGCTAATTTGGTGTAAAGAGTATTCGATTTATCCTCAAGAGCAATTTTATTTGTATCTTTAGATAAAATAGGAATTGTTTTGTAAATTTCACAAAAAAGGTGCCTTCCGGCAACTTGGTGTAAAACATTACAAAAAACATCAATCAGTTTTTCGTCGTTTTCTCAAATACGTGAGATTATTTTTTTAAATAAATAAATTATTCGTATCTTCAGAATGACCTCGAATTTTTGTAAAACATTACAAAAAGGTTGTTCATTATGATGAAAAGTTAGTTTCACGATATATTTTCTGAACACAATGTGGTTAAAATAAATGTACGTTACTGAAAATAGTGTTGGACCTTACTTAAAAAATAAATAAATAAATAAAAAATAAAGATAAAAACAAATATAAGAAATCTATTACCTGACGTTGAGCACACTACCCCAGCATCTTCAGAATGACCACAGTTATGTTCACTCCAGCCTCTAAAATCACACTGCTGCAACACCAACTCACTGCCAGTACATTCAACGTCATCCATATAGATATTACCAACCCCTGAACCAAACGATTTCACCCGAGCACCATCTCGAGAGTAGCCGAGTTCCGCACACACAACGGCTGCATCCATGGTATCCCATGAGTCATCACATACAGTACCCCACTCTCCATCGTGATAGACCTCCACCCTTCCTTCACGCTGAGATGAACCATCAGCAAGTCGTATTACACCTTTGATAAGAAAGACAAATAACAAAATCTTAATTGTAATGGACATTACAAAACCAGGCTTTTGAGGTAGAAATTAAAATGTTTAATCCATGACTATTTCATTCTTTGATACTGAATTTCATTTATGTAGATGAGCTTTACATATTCTCATTTCAAATCACATGACAGAATGCCAAAAGTCATGTGATAAATTGCAATGTATTTTGGGATTCCAATAAATATGGTCACCATTTTTGTAAAAAGTCGTTTTTAATTTGTCACGTTTATTATTTAATTTCTGTTTAAATGTATGAAGAAGTAATTTACCAAAATAATAATAATAAAACAAGTAAAACACGAATATCTTATTTTATCTCCAGAGTAATATTATTGAACAGTGGGCAACCCTTCTTTAAAATATCAACTAACTTTTTTTCTTATTTCGTTTTAAATTCTTTAATTACAAAATTAAATCAGAAGCAAAGCCTTTCTAAATAATAGTAATTCACGGTTGTGTAGGATTTTTCAATGAAAAATGTCCAACATTAATTTTTAGAATACAAATACATATACGTGAATGTACAATGGCAATTCTATAATACTGCAGAAAAAATCGTCTTCTGGCTAGGACTGTGTTGAAAATAATGAGTACATAATTGTATCAGTCCTTGAATCATTAATTGTTTTTGCTCTCAACAGAGAACAATGTCAACATTATAGGCGATTGCTCGAAAAGGAAAGCAATGTACATGGGAAACACAGCACCAAATATATGCAGGGGATTGGAAATAATACAAATACATGATTATACACCACACCAGCATATTCGTTATGATTACAGTTCTGATCGTCCCACCCTTAGAATACACAGTCTCTCAATGTATGCTCGTTCCCAGTGTATTTAATGTCATCAATAATAGAATACGACTACTTCCTGGTCCAAACAATTTAATATCAGCACAATTGTTAAGGAAACCAAGTTGTTTAAATAAAATGCTAGCATTACTGATACCCCGGAAGTCATCGCACACAGTGCCCTATTGACCATCAAAATAGATCTCCATCCTTCCTTCAAAATCAGAAGGTCTACTAACGAGTGGAACGTGGCCTTTAAGAAAAAAAATTTTAAATGCAAAAATAAATCCATGGAAGGATAGTGTATAGTTGTAGCCTTAAAACGGCAAACAGACAAACAAAAAGAGACTAACATTCACTGATGAGGAAATGATCTAACACAAATAAGAACGAGGTCAAAAAAAAAAAAAAAGGAAATATTGAATATTAAGAGGAACCTTAAACAGAAGATACAGTAATTACCAGATCAACGACTCACATTAACGAATTATTATATATAAGCTAATTTGGTGTAAAGAGTGTATTCGATTTATCCTCAAGAGCAATTATGTTTGTATCTTTAGGCAAAATAGGGATTGTTTTGTAAATTTCACCAAAAAAATGCCTTCCGGCAACTTGGTGTAAAACATTACAAAAAAAATCAATCAGTTTTTCGTCGTTTTCTCAAATACGTGAGATTATTTTTTAAATAAATAAATTATTCGTATCTTCAGAATGACCTCGAATTTCTGTAAAACATTACAAAAAGGTTGTTCATTGTGATGAAAAGTTAGTTTCATGATATATTTCCTGAACACAATGTGGTTAAAATAAATATACGTTACTAAAAATAGTGTTGTACCTTCCTTAAAAAATAAATAAATAAATAAAAAATAAAAATAAAAGTAAATATAAGAAATCTATTACCTGACGTTGAGCACACTACCCCAGCATCTTCAGAATGACCACAGTTATGTTCACTCCAGCCTCTAAAATCACATTGCTGCAACTCTAACTCACTGCCAGTACATTCAACGTCATCCATATAGATATTACCAACACCTGGACCAAACGATTTCACCCGAGCACCATCTCGAGAGTAGCCGAGTTCCGCACACACAACGGCTGCATCCATGGTATCCCACGAGTCATCACATACAGTACCCCACTCTCCATCGTGATAGACCTCCACCCTTCCTTCACGCTGAGATAAACCATCAGCAAGTCGTATTGCAACTTTGATAAGACACGTTTTAAGAAAGACAAATAACAAACTATTAATTGTAATGGACATTACAAAACCAGGGTTTTGAGGTAGAAATTAAAATGTCCAATTCATGACTATTTCATTATTTGATACTGAATTTGATTTATGTAGATGAGCTTTACATATTCTCATTTAAAATCACATGACAGAAAGACTAATTTGGTGTAAAGAGTGTATTCGATTTATCCTCAAGAGCAATTTTGTTTGTATCTTTAGATAAAATAGGTATTGTTTTGTAAATTTCACAAAAAGTGCCTTCCGGCAACTTGCTGTAAAACATGACAAAAAACATGTTTTTTGTCATTTTCTCAAATACGTGAACACTAACTGTGATGGAAATTGTATAGGTTAGTTTCATGATATATTTATGATAAAAGGACTTAAATTTTAAAAAATAATAATAAATTTAAAAAAAAATGTTCGTCGTTTTCCCAAATACGTAAGCACTAATTGTGATGAAAAGTTAGTTTCGTGATATATTTCCTCAACACAATATGGTTAAAATAAATGTACGTTACTAAAAAAAAATAGTGTTGTACCTTTCTTAAAAAAAAGAAATTAAATTTAAAAAAATAAAATACCTGACTTTGAGCACACTACCCCGGCATCTTCAGAATGATCACAGTTATGTTCACTCCAGCCTCTAAAATAACATTGCTGCAACTCTAACTCACTGCCAGTACATTCAACGTCATCCATATAGATATTACCAACACCTGGACCAAACGATTTCACCCGAGCACCATCTCGAGAGTAGCCGAGTTCCGCACACACAACGGCTCCATCCATGGTATCCCACGAGTCATCACATACAGTACCCCACTCTCCATCGTGATAGATCTCCACCCTTCCTTCACGCTGAGATGAACCATCAGAGAGACGTATGTCTTTGATAAGAGATGTTTAAGATGAAAAAAAATAATACGATCTTGTTATTGACATAAAAAAAGCTTTTGAGGTAGAAATTAAAATGTTCAATCTAGCATACTGAATTTGAGTTGTATAGATGAGCTTGACAAATTTTCTTAAATCACAGAATATCAAAAGTCATGTGATAAATTGAAATGTATTTTTGGGATCCAATGATAATTATGGTTGCTATTGCAACGACTGTTTTCAGGCTACGGGGCGTGTGGAAATGACAGGTACTGTTTTTATAGATCTCAGTAAACCATTTGACTCGGTAAAGCATGCAACTTTGATGGATAACCTTAAACGGTTGAATATGTCGACTAATTAATTGGTTTATATCATACCTAAGTGATCGTAATCAGTCGGTGAACATTGGTGGTAAAATATCAAAGGCATTGCCACTAAACATCGGCGGACCGCAGGGATCAATTCTGGGCCCACTGTTATTCATTATTTATACCAGTGATCTACCACGTTGTATCCCCAAAACTGTAAATTATTTTTGTATGTAGATGACTCATCATTAACATGTAGAGTTCCTCCAGTATTGATAGTACTAATAAATAGTACTTATACTATATAAATAGTACTTAACAATTGTCTGAAAATAGCCGCAAGGATAATTCTGAATACCCTCAGCAGATGTTTGCAAACCTTAATTGGCTTTCGTTCTCTGAAAGAGTTATAAAAAAAATGTTCTTTTTAAGTGTATTATCAAAATTACTCTTACTACATGCTAAATCTATTTACACTGAAGGTTCCTTTTGCGAAAAGAAAATTTTGAATTTTTGAATTTTGAAAAACAATGATTTTCAACAAGTTTTCCTGTAACTGGTTATATGAAATAATTTACAGATACAATTGAGAACCTTAAATGGTCCAATTTCATTCGAATCTGAACTTCGTCAAACGTTCAGTCAGTGATGTTTTCTGTTAATATGATAATTTACACTGAATTCATTCAATCGAATCTGATTTACTGAGTTCACAAACTTTGTTGCCATGAAAGGTTTTAGCCAGATGGGAATTTCTCCGTGTTTTTCCCCAAAAAAACGGTTTTTGCAGGGTTTTTCGCCCTTCTCGTACTCAGCGAATTAATGTATTGCCTTGAATATATGTGGCTGGCTCTGGCAAAACCCTAAACTTGGACCCAACTTTTTTGAGTGACCTCCCGAATTTATCGTGAACATTAACAATGTTTCCAACAATGTTTCAGGATTTATTTTCCTCATCAAAATCTAGTGAAAATGCTCTATATGGTGACATGAAAATCTCAAACCGGTACATGGTCTCAGGGGGCAGTTTTTGACCTTTCCATGGCTGTTACACATTTATGGTAAATGCCGAGAAGTTTTGGGTTTTGCCAGAGCGGGTGACTTATTTCCCTATTTTTCAATGTAGGTCTATAAAAGCACATCCGCGATAAGTTTGGAATAATTAAAATAAAAAAATTAAAATATGACTGGAGAAAGTAAGGCCTCTGGCACACTGAGCAATAGTTAAACTATTGAAAAACAATTCAATAGTCGAAAAATTGTTTGTTTAACGCTTGAATGCACCTAGCTAAACTGACCATTCTGGGTCAGACAAAAGTGCTATTAAGGGATTACTGCCTATTGTGTAGGGAGGATTAGTGAAGGATTAGCAGTTGGCAGTGCCATTGATGTTCCAGTCTACAGTAGCTGTTTTGTAGGTATTAGGACTGTCAGTTATCACTTCTTTTATCTGCTTCCAGAAGCTGTTCCATAGAAGGACTGCTTTTAAATCTGGTAAACAAATGAAGCTAGCTTAATTTTTGCCAATAGTATAACGATTGCCCAATGGGTCCTGAAAGGACCGGACTCCTAAAAATTAACTAAATCAAGAACAATACTTAACAAAAGTGAACATAACTCGATCACTCTATAGCAATACTTTTTTTGCCAATATTGCACATAACTCAATCTAGAGCAATACTTACCTATAGTGCACATAACTCCTGCGTCTTCGTGATGACCACAATTATTATCGCCCCAACCTGCAAAAGTACATTCTTGCAGCTGGGATTCATCTCCGCTGCATTCAACGTCATCCATATGAATGGGTCCGCTTCCTGGTCCAAACGATCCAATCCCTGCAGCGATGAGGCCAAGTTGTCTGCACACGACACGAACATCATCAATGTCCCACTCATCATCACAAACTGTCCCCCACTCACCGTCGTGTAAAATCTCTACACGTCCTTCCAACTCAGTCGATCCTCCAACAAGGCGTACTTTGCCTCCAAAAATATAATCCCAAATACTCGCTGCAAAGAAAATGTAGATTACAAATTGGGAAGAGGGAAGAAAACGTAATGGAAAATAAATAAGCATATATTGTATTGGAAGCCTATAAACTAGATGGTCCAGATTCCCGTTATGTACAGTTGATTTGCTTGTTTTGTTTAAGAATGTGTACTGAGAAAAATTTAAAATAGAAACATGGATTTTTTTTCTATTAATTTATTTAACAAAAATATAAACTCTGACAGTTTCTGACGTTTTATGGGCCGCCTGTCGAAATATCGAGTAGTTCCTATTCAGAAAGATTCAGTTATTCGGTATTCTTACCATTGGCAGCTCCTACCAAAGCAAGCAGAAAGAGGATCGATCGTCGATAGTCCATAGTCGATACCAATAGCAATCAGCGATACATTAACTCGAATGAACTTTGAGGAATAAAATAAACAGAACGTATATATACATTTGTTGTCGCAAAAAGAAAAGAAAAAAAGAAGAAAAAAAAGTTGTGCGTGTCCACTGAACATTCCAGGAAAGTGGCTGAAACTTGGCATACATAGGCTATAATCCAGCGGGCACCCCTCCCCCATCCCATCATATATCTAGGCCCAATGTTATTACCTAATATTTTTGCATATTATTCGCTCGAGCAAGGCTAAAATACCACTGGAGTTACGGGGCTACCTCAGAAGAACAAAAAAGTTTTTAAAAATCCCTGGCTTCAGCAAATTTAAAGCACGGCTTTTGTAGGATGAAGGTTTGACGCACCACAGTATAACTTAATTAGTAAATACTTACATGTCTTAATTGCTATTCCGTCGTTGATGAAAACACAACAATCCTGTCTTTATGACTGTCTTAATTACAGAGCATGTTTATATTGTTAACCATACCCAGGCACATGGAAAGAGGAAGGAATGAATAAATAAAATAATAATGTTAAACATCTCTCTTTATTTCATCTTTTGTTTCGGCGACTGCATTGTACGTGCGCAAACACACTTCCTTATTTTAAACACCCTAGTTTTGGCAATTTGGCATAATATTCAGAGCAACATCCTTGAGGAACATCCGCTGGATTTACAGGGGAAGTCCCTCTTTAGACTAATGTATGGTAACGTTTCCCTTTCGGCAGAATCACAATTTATAATGCATTAAACGTATATTCCAAAGATTTGGATATAATCCAAGAATGCCAGCTGAGAGCTAGGCTGGTAAAACTTGTAGCTTTGCATGGTGAGGATGATAAGTAAGACTAATTGCGGTGACACCATGTGGAATCTCAATTGAGTAGTAATTAGTTCTGAAAAGAACTGGAGGTACAACTCGACGTTTCGATCAGTATGCTCTGATCGTCCTCAGGAGAATGCCGGAATCTGGAAAATGCTGCTGCTTAAGTAGACTGCTGGAGGATCATCATAATAATAATAATAATAATAATAATAATAATAATAATAATAATAATAATAATAATAATAATAATAATAATAATAATAATAATAATAATAATAATAATAATAATAATAATAATAATAATAATAATAATAATAATAATAATAATAACTAGATATAAGTTTTTGTCACAACAAAAACAAGGTGTTCGGTTGAAGTTAAAATGGTTACGTCATCAATTCGAAGTGTTGGAGAAGTCAAATGTTAACGTCTGTTGAAGTTCTCGCGAGAAGTTTATTTGAATACAATACAATACTGAATTTAGAAATTATTTTAATATTAAACTTTGACTTCCGGTTTGGACAGGAAGTAAGGTCAAATTGGGGTCACCTTTTGTGTAAATACTTTTGGCAATTAACAATCTGTACAATGGTACAAAAATGTCAATTTACCTCCTGTGGTTGTTGAGATATGATTTTTAAAATATTAAACTTTCACTTCCGGTTTGGACAGGAAGTAAGCTCAAATTGGGGTATAAATATTTTGGACAATTAACGATCTGTACAATGGTACAACAATTTTAATTTACCTCGTGTGGGTGTTGAGTTATGTTTTTTTTTAATATTAAACTTTGACTTCCGGTTTGGACAGGAAGTAAAGGTCAAATTGGGGTCATGTTTTTGTAAATATTATTGACAATTAGCAATCTGTACAATGGTGCAAAAATGTTAATTTACCTCTTGTTGTTGTTGAGATATGATTTTTTAAATATTAAACTTTGACTTCCGGTTTGGACAGGAAGTAAGGTCAAATTGGGGTCACCTTTTCTAAATATTATTTGACAATTTACGATCTGTACAATAGTGAAAGAATTGTGAATTTCTCTCTTGTGGTTGTTGAGATATGATTTTTTTAATATTTAACTTTGACTTCCGGTTTGGACAGGAAGTAAAGGTCAAATTAGGGTCACCTTTTGAAAATATTTTTGACAATTAACGATCTGTACAATGTGAAAGAATTGTGAATTTATCTCTTGTGGTTGTTGAGATATGATTTTGTTAAATATATTAACTTTGACTTCCGGTTTGGACAGGAAGTAAAGGTCAAATTGGGGTCACTTTTTGAAAATATTTTTGACAATTAACGATCTGTACAATTGTGAAAGAATTGTGAATTTATCTCTTGTGGTTGTTGAGATATGATTTTTGTTAAATATTAAACTTTGACTTCCGGTTTGGACAGGAAGTAAGGTCAAATTGGTCTCACCTTTGTGTAAATATTTTCCACAATTAACAATCTATACAATGGTACAAAAATTGTGAATTTACCTTTTGTGGTTGTTGAGATATGATTTTTAAATATTAAACTTTGATTTATTGTAATTCGATATCTGATGACCTAATCATGACGTCACAAATTATGTTTCTTCTACGTGTTAAGTTTTAAGTATATGCCAAGTTTCAAGTTCATGTGAAGTTTGCAAGTATGTGTTTTTGTAGACAATCGTTTTTGCCGATAGAGAGCGACAATCCATATTAGCGTACGCTCAATTCCTTAAACATGCATACATAATAAGCACGACCAGAGCTGATTTACATTCACCAACAGAGGGCGCACTTTTTTAGCGTTGAAAAAGCCGTGTAGTCTTTCATTTGCAACGTAATCAAAACGTTTTAACTAATAAAGTATGATTGATCGAAATTCGATATCTGATGACCTAATAATGACGTGACAAATTATGTTTCATCTACGTGTTATGTTCTAAGTATGTGCCAAGTTTCAAGTTCATGTGAAGTTTGCAAGTATGTGTTTTTTTGTAGACAATCGATCCGGAAAAGAAGAAGAAGAAGAAGAAGAAGGAGAAGAAAAAAAAAACAAAAAAAAAACCGAACAATAACAATAGGTGTTTCGGGCGCATACCCGAACACCTAATAATAATAATAATAATAATAATAATAATAATAATAATAATAATAATAATAATAATAATAATAATAATAATAATAATAATAATAATAATAATAATAATAATAATAATAATAATAAAGATTTTTAGCGCGCACATATCCACCCTGCTGGGCGCTCAAGGCGCGGAAACAAAGAAAAAACATGAATACAAACAATATACAATGATAGCCTAGGGATGGATGCTGGAGGATTAGTTCGTTGAGAGCTAGGCTGTTTCCTTAAGGGCATATACCAGCAGCTTAATGTAAGGATTTGCTTTCAAATCCAGCTAGGAATGAGTATACGGTACGCAACCATCAGCGATATTTGGCGACCACTACTTCAGACCGAAGGATCTTATATATCCAAAGCCCACAACCCACCCCAGACTGAGAGATCTCCTACATCCTATTAATTAAAGTCAACCACCCCTCCCCCACCCTGTGCTTGTTAGCAACTGACTGAGTTCAGTGAGCACACACTCCACACAGTTAAAACATTTACAAATTAAGATTTAACAGATTAAGTGTGTTGGCTTGGAAATCAAATCATCCCGTTCATCAGGCGTGATGGAAGCTTTTCTGCAGAATTTCAAATTTAGAGGAATAAACATCTGGAGTATGTGCAGCACTTAAGACTCAGAACATTACGTTATTGAAAAAATGATTATATTTCTCCCAGCAAGACTCCGGTTTCTGGTCCTTTTTTTTTTTTTTTTTCTCTCTCTCTCTCTCTTGACCAACAGGGAAATAAATATTTTAAAAAATAAATAAAAATGCCAACGCGCAACGCGCGAAGATACCAGAAACCGGACCTTTTTTTAAATAATTTTTTTCCTAACACAATTTTAGTGTTCGTATGTATAATTAATTGAAAATGTTGACAATTTCGCATTTTGTCATAGATAGTTGTAACCTAGTTAATAATACAAGTGTCTACCAATGTATTCGGGCTCTCTCTTTGGCCATCCCTACGGCAACTCAAACGCAGCCGGGCTGCGTTCTTGATATTATCAATAATCGATGCCTTTCCACTTGTTTAAGTCTGTATAATAAGCCGAACCTACGCGATCAATTAATGCCGCACGTTGGGTCACTACAAAATTGCGCTGACAGACAGATACGGCTAGCGAGTTTTTTCTGCAGTATACTTCGTCAACTATTTGCATTTGTATAATAAAAAAATAATTATTGACTTAATTTTCATTAAAAAAATCCTCCACAACCGTTAATTACTATTATATAGAAAGGCTTTGGTACTGAATTAATTTTGTAGTTAAAAAATGCACACAAAATATATTGAAAACCTATTTTGTTTAGAACACCGAAACTTCTGTTTGAAAGGCGAGCGTTTTAACTACTACACTACCATGTCAATTAATTATTGAAGAACCTTTTTTAAATTAGATTTCAAATCCATTGACGAAGTATGCTGCAGAAAAAAATAGCACACGGTTTATATACAGACTTGATCTATTCGTCAATGTTATTGACAATTGTACAATTGATACCCAGTTGCTAGCTGTAAGAATCGAGTACCTTGTTGGTAAAACCATTTACATTCGTCACACATGCCACAACATGCAGCAATCTGGTTAGTCTTGGTTCAAGACTGTCTTTGATAGCGGTTCGTGTGTGATAGCGGTTCGTGTAGCGCCCTCTTGCGGCATGCGGCAACGGATCATGTATCAAAAGCATGCAAACAGTCTTGAACCAAAACTACAATCTGGTTGGTAAGTGTGTCTTCAAAATCAAAATAAGCCACGCCTCCTTCACATAGAGTAGCTTCAACAATAACCCGTTAACATACGAAACTGTGTTGCCGCTCTTCCTTTATAGAATTACAGACGAAATCGCAAAGAGTAAAAGTTGATTGTCATTATGTTTTGCAAAATATTGTAATCTTACAACTATAGACTTGGTTTCTCAGACTAGATTATTAGTTTTCTCATTGGTTTATAAGGGGATAAGTTTAAAAGTAATGCGCGTGTCATCAAGACATGCACATATGACGCATCTACTTCTGGATACGATCTCATATTTGTCCTGTGAAGGACTTGGCGGCCTTGTTTGTCACTCCCAAAAACGTAGTTCTATAAGCATAATGTTAGTTTTAATATAGGCTGAAAATGAAAATAATGGAAAACGTAAAATATTGGCTGCGTGATCCCAAGGGTTGTAAAAGCTGCACTTTTACCAGAAAATGGATGATATTATGGGGGCTGATAAAACAAAGACTAGATTATTATTTGTTGTGACGTTTTGATCATTTATTGTATTCGAAATGCATTTTACATAATATTTATATCAATTGGTGTGATTTGATGTACCGGTAACATTGATATTATCCTATGTAATATTTAACATTTGTAAAATATGTTTCTACTAAATATTACAATGTCTGTGCTGTAAAATAAAACGTGCATTAAATGTCAGAATCGTTGGTTGTAGCTGTTTACAAATATTTGCATATTCAAACAAATTAATTCAAACATATATATCAATCAAATAATTCAAGCCGTGCATAATTATGTACAGTACTAATTATTTACATGTATACTCGGAAAAAATACTGTAGGTATTATATTCATACTAGTTAATTCACACTTTTGTATTTAATAAATGGCTGGACGAGAATAACTAAAAGACGTTTGTTGAGGACAAAATAAAAATAAATGTCTTCGTTGTCATGTCTGTTGGGCCAAAAAATCTCCAGTTTCTTGTCTCCGCTCGTGTCGCGTCAGACCGGCGCGTTTTTAATATGTTTTATTTTATTTATTTATTTCTTTGCTATGAAACGCTATCCAAATGCAGGCAACATTGCTGGATCGATTGAAATTATGGCGACTTTTTCGCACGGATTTTAAAGCCGACCGTTGACCAGAAACTGGAAACCTTTTTGGGGGCCTTGGGTAAACAGTCAAATATATTCAGAAGATAAAACGTTAAATACGTATGTTTTACGTCCATGTTTTACGTCACACTTGTCGAAGGGACATGGCTGGCTTTTTGTTGGTTCTTTCCATTTTTCATAAACCACTTTTATCGTAAGACACTGGAATGACGTGTGCAGCATGTGTTGACTTGTTATGATGGATAATTTGATGGATTAAAGTGTCATTTAAAATTCTTCCAACCTTAACTTCCTGTGATCATGTGATTGTGTTTGAACTTAACATATTCATAGTCATTGTGCCGAATTTTGTAAAATTCTGACTCGATGCTTTTTTTTCGATCACATTAGGTACACGTCTGTGATAAAAACATCACATAATTTAAGATCTTTACTTTATGTTCTTGATTAAGTGTAATTTGACACCCGGTATGGCAACAGTACCAATTAGTCATCTAATTGAAGATGACAATTGTGAAGTTTGCATTACCTATAGTTCAATAGGTATTCGAGAGTTGCAGCCAGAACACATAATGACATTTTATTCAAAAGTCAAAACCAAAACTTAAACACAACCCAAAACTACAAACAACCAACAACCTAACCCACAAACAAAACATCAACCAAAACATTTCAGGGGCCGGGGAAAATACATTAATTTATCGTACAGGCAATACCAAACCAAAAACCTTAGCAAAACCAACATTTTAATGTATATAGATTGGTGAAATTCTTGCGTCGGGAGAAAAACAATTGATTTAATTTTGCCCTACACCGACGTGTGTATAGCACTGTATGCTCAGTGCTTTCCGAGTGTCTGTGAAAAAACTACACAGACGACTCGGGCGGGATTCGAACCCACGACCTCCTGCTTACTAGTGCAGACGTCTTAACCTCTCGACCACCGAGCTTGCCCGATGACGATTGGCCGGCTAGAATCCTATATAGCAGCGGGTTCCGCGATATATATAGATTGGTGAATGTATGATTGAAATGGATTGACCATTGCAGGTTATTAAGGGAAGCATTTTCATGGACAGTTTGCATTTGTCAAAGTGTCAAGTATTCGGTCAAACAACGGAGACTGTCGGTCATTTTATGTGTCTGTCAGTAAATTGTGTAAATGTGTCAGTCATCTGTGTACGTTTGTCGATCATTAAAGCGATGTATATAGATTATGTCGCGAAAACTTTAAATGGAGCGTCTCATTGACAAAGTAAGACCTCGCTCCTTATTTATTATTATTATTTTGTACTTTAGGAATGACATTTCAACAACCCTGATTAAGCAGCACCGGTTAATGTAAACTAAATACTACATGATTAAGCAGCAACGGTTAATGTAAACTAAATACTGCATTTTTTTCATACTGTTTTGGGCCTGGTATATATTGTGTACACATCTATAATTTGTACCTCTGTAATTCACGAATTTTCGAGTAATAGGCCTATTGCCTCTGCAGCTTTTAATAAATCACTACAAACTCGCGTAAAAACAAACAAAACAAATGAATGGTCCTTTAAAAAAAATATGTAATGTTACTTTTGGCCTGGACTGGAAAGGACCACTCGATTTCCTAAATGTTTTTACTCTATTATGTTACCATGCTTAATAATTGATTAAATTGTTGAAATGTTACAATAATAGACCAAGGACACATGTTGTATGGTATCATATGCAAACACTATCTTTACATTAAACACATTGGTCTAACTGCACAAACACATTGGTCACTTAAATATGGAACAACATCAACGAGTGATGGTTGTTCTGATACGTACAACCGACCACCTTTTTGGACGGGATTGGTCGATATTGAGTGGCCTTTGTTTCACAGTAAATATACTTTAGAAAAATGTTAAAATATAAATTTATGGACGAACAAGTAAAACCCTTTTAATTTCCATCGTCCACTCAGTTCTGAAACTGAGACCATGCATTAAATCTTCCGAATCAGCAAAGAGAGGTATACATTTAGTAATAACACGAATTAAAAAAATACCCGGCTACGTAAAAGCTTAATGGATGTGCAGTAGGTCTCAGTAAAGCAATCATCCTGTGAAATTGATCTCTGTGAAGAGCTTTCTGTTTAAGGGACCCTCTCGTCACGATCAGTAGGGCATGTAATCGGAGTGCTAGTTTTAGATTAAGTCAGTGATTGGAAATAGGCTAATACCCCTCATGGTAAGGTGGTGACCGTTACTGCTGCATAAATAAGCTAGTACCTTTCAGTCACTACGTTCATCTTTAACTAGAACACTGTTTCCGTGCCCTGTTAAAAGTCTGCTCTGATTGTGATGATACTGTCCCTTTATGAGGGAACACGAAATATTTCCAACTTTTGATTGCAACTGTGCCCGGTTGTGAAGCTATTGATAAATGCATATGAATTTGATAAACTTCATCAAGTTATTAAGTTATTTCATAGGTAAGATGGGGTGGGAGATGACAACCTTCACGTGGTCCACCCTGTTTCAACTAATGTCATCAAACCGATGTATGCAGCTACTAGCACTCTAATCTGCTCATCATCATACGAAAGAAGATAGGTAAGATCTTTCAATATTCTACATAACGAATGTATGCATAAAATGGCCTTCTACCAAGAGAGTAATCTTGCATTTAAAGATATGGTGTGCCATTGTTAAGCGACGCCCCAATAAAAGGTAGTGCGTTAATGACGTTTTAGCTGAGTGCTGAGATCCTAGCATTGTCTAAAGCTGTTTTTTCTTGACGGTTACACGGTTATTACACACAACGAAAGGTTAGTGCGACCTCACTCGGTAGATAGCTTACAAGCCACCACAACGGTTACACAGTTATAACACAACGAAACGTCACTCAGTGCGACCTCACACGGTAGATAGCATCAGGCCACCGTAACGGAGTCCTTCATAATACTATAGATTCAACCAGCGCTCTGTACAATTTGTAAAGCTGAATTTGATTATTGATCACGTAGAACACTTATGATATTCAATGTAGGAACTTTCGCCACTGTTTTTAAACACGATAAATGCCACATTTCGTGCTAAATTGACTGAACCATATACCTGGATGTAACTACAGCTATAAATTGAAGGTTTCTATTGCAACTGATATTCTCTGATGTTACTTCTGCAGTTTTGTCACGTTTTACAGCCCAAACTAATACAATCAGTTCTAGTTTCTTTGAGTTAGGTTTGACGTACTTTGGACATTGCGCATGCACTACGTCTTCATTGACATTGCATTGCAGGGGAGGATTCAGAGTCTCAAAAAAGTGGGAGGAACACAAGACAAGGGGGCCACACTGACAGAAAGGGGGTCACCCAAAAAATATACATTAAATTTATATGCACGGCAAAACAAAATGGGGGGGGGGGATATGCCCCGTTCCCCCTATTCCACAATGGATCCGCCAATGTTGCCATATAATATCATTCTCTTGAATTGACCGTTACAAATTCTGCTGTTAGTGACTTCCATTGCGTAATGTTTTCGTGGGAGCTTGACAAGTTTAATACATAAATAAAAAATATATATACAAAAAAAAAATAAAAATAAAAAAAATGGTCAATACAGTATTGGATCAAGGTGATCACCAAAATGGGCTCTGTTGCCTGGATACCATTTGACGCGCATGACAGAAAGATTTGGCTAACTATTACATGTATACGTTCTGTTATAATAACCTTTGAAACAGATCAGACTATACAATATCAGCTATAGAAAGGACTGTGTTCCCGATCGATTACTCCGACCTGTTTGTGTATCCTTCGTCTGACTAGTCAATGGCTTCATCCGAACTGAGTCCACCAATTTACCCGGACGTCCGAATTTACAGCAATTTATGGATACCGCGTTAGCATTTGAAAACGTGTAAAGGTAAGGGTTGATGGCAGAATTGATTGGGATTACAAATACCACAACCCAAGCGTATGTCTCGTCTGGAATATCTACAGCACCAGTCTGTGATAAGATACCCATTATGATTACTGGCATCCAACAACAAAAATCAGTACCAACGATAAGGAGCATGCGCGTTGCCATGGTCATCTCTCTCTTTCGATGTTCTTTGTCTTTTCGTTTGTGTAGTTTCTTTGCAGGTAGCTTAATGATAACCACATATGCTATTGCTGAGTAGCATACCATAACTAAAAGACAACATGCAAAATTAATCCCAAGATACACTGTGGCGGAAAATATCCAAGACGGTCCAGCCTTGTGAGTCACAGTTCCATTCATCTGTGATATTCCTAAAATGGTGTAATTTTTGACCGCAGTCTTGGGTTGTATAACTAATGGCAGACCCACGCATATATCGTACAGACCGAAAACTGTTTCATTCTTATCGTTCAACATGCCTTGTAGAAACAATGGTGGAACACTTATCAAGAGTGCAATGGCCCACAAGGTAGCACTTGCCATTCTTGCTGACTCAAGGCGAAGCCATTTCTTTCCGAATGGAAATACTACGCACAGAAAACGGTCTATACTGATCATGGTTATGAAAAACACTGATGCTTCTGAGCTCAGCATTGACAGGAAACCAGCGAACTTACACAAGTGCCCTGTTTTCCATTCGGCCGCGTGCAGAAAGTAGTCATCCTGAAAGTGTACATCAGCTCCACCCACTATAAGCATGTATAAGCCCATGATCAGATCTGAAACAGCCAGATTGAGAACCAGGACGGACTGCGAACGCTTTCCCGAATCTTTCATATTCAATCTCCATATGATGATGCCAGCATTACCGATGAGGGCGCTAATCCCAAGACACCATATGAACACACGGAGTACGGGGTTGTGCATGATTCGGTTACAGCTCAGATACGGTATTTCTGCACTGAATTTATTATCAGGAACACATTTGTCTATACCGATGGTTTTGTAGTCCAACAAACAACACATCTTTGGATCATCAACAATCCTACCAAATAGGAAGACAAATTTAAATATTGTAAAATTACGGAATACGAACCTTTCAGATAAAGGTCTTAAACCAAAGGCGGGTCTTGACAGGATTCAGGAAGCTAACAATACGGTAAATTCGGCATTATTATTGGCTCATATGATTTGATTCAAATGAACCCAATTTAATTTTAATATTGTTAAAATCGTTTATTACCCACAACTCTCTGGCGGTATTATTGATAAACATGAATGGGTATAGAGCGTTGAACGACACAATTCACCAAATAATTATACTTACAACGACATAAGATGTCGCAAGTGTTCCATTTCATTTTTCTTAACACTGAAGTCCTGAGTCTGATTTGGACGTCTCTTTAAGTTCCTAAAACATAAATAACAATTTTGGTTACACTGAAGAAGGTTGACAAGTCATTTGTTTAAGTCAAACCAAGTCGCAAGTCAAACCAAATGTTGGAGATTCGTGGTCGAGCGGTCTAGTGCATCGGATTCAAGTTCTGGTGGCGTCAGAATGTGGGTTCGAATAAAGGCCGGTCGCGGAGCTTGTGTCCTTGAGCAAGACACTTAACCATAATTGCTTCATCCTTAGGATGGGACGTTAAGCCGTACGTCCCGTGTACTGCAAACATCAGTGCACGTCAAAGAACCCATAATGACACTTATCGTACAAGAGTAGGGGTTTACCCCAGTGTCTCTGGTAGCTAATTGATGGCCCATTGAAAATCATCTGGGCTATAGGTGACATGGTTACCATCACTAAATAAAGCGTTTATTATTAAATGTGACTTGAAGTAAGATTTAAGTAAAACTTTACTCATCGCTAATTAAACATTTTAACAATCTCTTCCCTCACAGGTACACCCATTTGTACTCCTGGGTGAAGAGAAGCAATAACGATCAAGTGTATTTTTTTCTCGATGACACAAAGTTCAACTATCGGGGCCAGGATTTGAACCCACACTCTGACGACACAAGTCCGATGCACTGAACCTGCTCAGCCAGAGCTCCCTGCTCCTTGTACTCCACCAACATTAATATATCAACAAGAACGCACATACATCGGAATAATGGCCACTTATAATCATATTAAATAAAAACTGGGTCACAACCAGTCTGGTGCCGACATGAATAAGGTAGACCTAGCTGTCATTAGTTTAAAGTTTTGTAGTGTATTTTAGCTGAACTTGATTTACGCATTCAGTGATTAAACTTACAGTATTTCAAGGCTTTCTAAACCATTGAAGGCACCGGATTGTATCAGTACCCATGGATTAGCGCCAATATCCCTGTAATTAAGGAATGAAAACACATTTTACAAAATAATTTAAGGTACTTCAGGTATTTACTCCAATTTATTACAGTTGTATTATAGTGACATTACAATCCCTCAGGTACAACATTAAGAACAATGTTGAGAACTTGAAAACATAATTTAAGACCCACGCCTGGAAAGTGTACAATAACGTTTGATTCTATTCACCTGTGTCGTTGATATGTCTATGAACGTTATCTTGAGCATGTTTTTGCTTCGTTATTGAATGTTCAACATTAGACATGTGTAAGTATTGGCCTATGGTGTTGTTAACGGGGATTTCAGTCCTGCAAACATCAATTATGTATCTACTAATAACAGTGCGTTTCATTACATTAAGTCATGATATTACGTCGTCAGCTAAGTTAATGAATTATGTTGCTTATAACGAAAGTCTCTCAGACAGAAATAATCGCGAGATATATGGTACTATCATCAAATGTACACCGAGTAAGTTGTATGTAAAACCACTAAGTGTCACATGGTATTAACTTATAGTTACGATAATAACAGACGGTAAATAAAGCAGATAATTTATATTAAATTAAAGCCAAGATTGTTAAAGATAAAAGTTGCTACTTACAAATGATTGATCAACGGCATGCCAACGAATGCATTTGTTTCAAGAACAGTCACCAGATTACCCAAAATATGCCTGGAAATAATTGAAAGGAAAGGGTACACTTACAAAAATCTTGTCGACATAATTTACCTGGGTAGTTCTTGCACCTAAAACAACTCATTAGTTCCAGCTGAGTTCAACCTTGCGCACAATGTTAGCTTTCCATTTAGGTGTTTAATTTAGTTTTTTTTTCATATAATTAAATTGCCCCAGTGAACGCTCATGTCTTTGCGCCCTCAACGGTGCATGGAACGGACGCAGCAGCAAAGATGATGTATATTTGTAATTGCATTGTAGGTACATGTATCTCAGTACATAATTTTTTTCCCTATGCTATCATTGTATATTGCTTGTATTCATGTTTTTTCTTTGTTTCCGCGCCTTGAGCGCCCAGCAGGGTGGATATGTGCGCGCTACAAATCTTTATCATCATCATCATCATCATCATCATCATCATCATCATCATCATCATCATCATCATCATCATCATCATCATCATCATCATCATCATCATCATCATCATCATCATCATCATCATCATCATCATCATCATCATCATCATCATCATCATTATTATTATTATTATTATTATTATTATTATTATTATTATTATTATTAGCAGCAGCAGCATAGTTTAAATGTTAATGTAATTTGTGTTCCTATATCCTTTTCGTATACATCGTTGCCCTTTCATAACTCTTCCGATCGCACTAGTTTGTGCTTATGTCGAAATATTTTAGGTATTTATTTTCCTTAAAATTATGTCATAGTATATTCCACTTTTGAAAATTCATCCCTGGTAACATTCCCTGGTGACCGTTAAAGGGATGTTTAGCATTGGATTTGTACGTTAATTTCAACCCTTTAACAACCCCAAAGAAATTATTCATAAGACTAATAATGTGAAAGTTTCATCACAATTAGATACTCATACTTTTGAAAAAACAGTGTGTTTTGTTTTATGTTTTACAAAAAGGTTGCCGGACATCGACCTTATTGTGGGCTAGTATGTGCTTGCAGTTTGTGTAATCGATATGCATGTATATAAACAATGATTGCTGACCTTTCCTATAAATAAACGGAATGGATATCTTTTCCAAATAGATGGTCTTTATAAGAAAGAACGCGAACTGCCGTTTATTGACTTGTATATCAACTTACAGTGCTCTTAGATTAGCAAGACCAGTGAATGCACCAGCCTCGATGGATGAGATTCTGTTGTTTACAAGATCCCTGTAAAAATAACAAGATATTTTTTATTGTGTATGTATCATCGCTTGAGATGAAGTTTCTGAAAGGGTATCAGGTTGGGGAAGTGGTCCTTTTCCTGCCATTCACCTATAGACCTGGATTCCTGACGCTCACGCATTTTTTTACGGGTTTTTCTTTCACAAGTGAACATTGTGTCGTCTTCTCTTCACAGGTTCCATTGTGCTTACAAGTTATGATTACCAATGACGATAAAAAACTTATCTGATGTATAGTATAACATTAAATATACTTCAGAAAGACGTGACTTCAGAAAGACAATCTGAAAGGAATTAAAATTTGGGGGACAGTATTGTCACAAAATCATGTTTTTCCAGCTTTCCGTGATTTATTTGTCGTATTCTTTTATTTGCAGCTATTATGCGTAATTGAATTTATAAATGAACAGAACAAGACAAACTGGTGTGGGAAAGTTTGGTGTGGAACATTTTGTAAGAAGAGCTGTCACGAATTTTATTTAAAGATGAACAAAAATACAAACATTGGCGTGTGGAAATGAAATAATGAACTTACAATGAAATAAGCTTGCTGAGATGACGAAATGTATTTGACTTCAAAGCTCTGATTCGATTCCGTCCGAGACGCCTATATAAACCCCAAATAGGAAGGTAAAATAGACAAATAACGTAGTTCCATTATTGACATTACATTTGTTTTCTGAAATTGATGTAAAGAATACTGATATCCGGTCCATAATGTAATACCAACAGTGACTTATAATGTAAAACCTACCGTATATACCGCAATATCAAAATTAGCCCATAGTTATACCTGGCTAATTAAAACAAAATTATACAATTATACAAGTATTCTATGTTGAATTGGACCTTATCAGGACTGGTCAATGTTGCCTTCTCACGCAACGGAAGGGCCTTATGCCCCATATTTTCTAAATGCTTCGGCCAAAATATTGGTAGGTATTTTAAGTTCAATAAGATATATCGTATGAGGCCATACAAACTTCATAAGGTCACCGTTAAAATGCGCTATACACATTTGTTAATTTGTTAATTTTAAACAGTATTTCCCACATTTTTCTTAATTTTCATCCATTGTCTTAAGTACAGTGAATAATGTGACATTACTTAGATCACCGCTAGAGGGCAGTATAAAGCAAACAACAATGTAGCTGGCATATTGGAAACCTATAATACATAGGAAGTGGTCAACATTACTACAATGAAAGCATTGACATCTTACACCCAAAACACATATTTAATGTTTTACAGCATCAAAAATCAAGTAATTACCTCTACAAAGTGTAAATTCAGTTGGACCTGTTCAAAATAAACGATTGGAATGGTAACCATGAACACGCAAAGTTCCGTTGAGTATAAGGGGTGCTAAAGAATAATTAGCAAAACTCAACAGATTTGAGCGTATAAAAATAATGTCACGGGGGGGGGGGGCACTTTGCTTAGTGTTTGATATAATAGTTCTGAAGATATCTGTTATTCAAAATGTCAAAAACTTCCTAAACGTTGAGAGGTAAATAATATGAGTTTAGCGGTATTTCCTTCCTGAAATAAACGCAATTATATGAAATTGGAATCGTAAACAGTGGAAACACTTCCAAAGATGGAAACACTAGATTCGGTACTTACAAGAATTTGAGATTTCCAAGGCCTTTGAACATTCCTTCAGTCAAGTTAACAAGACTGTTGCCATCTAGACGTCTTTTGAGAAGAACACAAAATTACATATACGAGAAAACAGCAAATATAAGAACAAAACAATTATGTTTGTGTAACATATCGTTGTCTCTGCAAACTACTAGTTACAAGGGAGAGGCCCTTATACTTAACTGATGTCCCAGCCGTGCAATTACACAAATTTCTTTTTCATTCAATATTTAAATCAGAAGATTTTTTTTAAAGCAATCGAAAGTGAATATATTTATTAATACTCAACTGAATTAATATATTGTATTAAATGCATACGTGCACCCAAAATGCCAGTATAAAACCCTCTATAATGGTAAAACATAAGACAATATTCCACCTGAATTATTTAATAATCTCTCTTTATGATCACTCTATGGTAGCTACATTTATTTGTATACAGGTCCTAATGTGATATTCCACAG
>CM055818.1:19771588-19792969 GCA_029582265.1 Zoroaster sp. YZ-2022 | reverse complement strand
AAAATTATATTTATTTTCCGTTACGGGGTTTTCTTGAGAAAAGCTTTTTAAAAAGTTTAACCACCGTATCCCGGTCTGGCAATGAGTGTCATTTCATAAGTGAATGGCCGTTAATAAAACCGTACAGTGTAATAGCCTAGTGACAAACCAAAGCGTCCGCCGAAACCAATGGCTGGGAAACAAGAGTGTCACCGCCTGAAAGGGCGGCGCTTGATACCGGGCACCCGCCGGGGGCCGCCGGAACAAGCAGAAATACCCAAAAAACAAAGGCGTTACCTTGAATAAAATTGTTCTAAAAAACATTGTCTAGTCGGGGTTCTGTTCACACCGCAAAAGTCGTTTACGGGTACAAGTACGGAACCGAAAACGGAACCGGGTAATGACAGTTTCGGTCGGGTATCCGGATACCTGGTGTCACGGTCTCAGCTATCCGGCGTGCTCAGCTATCCGGCCAGTCTTGTGCAAGACCGTTATTATGGGCGGATCCTAGTTACACGATCCCGCGCCAGTCGTAAATCACCCAATGTAGCTGGCGCTATATACAATTTTTCAGGTGATTAGGGGCCGACTTCGACAAAAAGGTGGTGCGGCCGTTTGACAGGAATAAATGATGCGCCTGCAGCGGCGATTGGTTTATCAAATCACAGTGATCGGCGCATGTACAGGTACGTATAAAATCACGAGTAACGTCTTGCACCAAGACGCTATCCGGCGTGCTCAGGCTATCTGGATGACGAATCTCAAATATGGTAAAATTACGTCATGTCAGCGTCAGCACAGCGTACGAAAGTAGTCCATTTTAGTGCCGTGCTGAGTTGTGTAATATACGTGTTCTAGCCGTGCCGTACGCGCCGCATGTGCCATTATAATACTTGTTGGATCCGAACTGTATGATGGCTCCACGATAGAAAGTGAACGTGCTGATCGTTTCACCAAATTTCGTGAGAGAAGATCACAAACATTATCCGTTACTTAAACGGCGGGTTGTGGGGTGGACGGATGGTCAGAAGGGGTGGTTCGATGCCAAGCCAAGAATTACCCTATGATGAGGCCGGCACATCGTCATCCCGACCACTGTCTGGTCTAGCCTCATAATGTGGCACGGACACGCCCCCGCGTATCCAGCCACAGGTTGGTCTCATTCCGCCAACGGTAGTAATTCGAAATTCCAGGCGCTGAAATTGACGATATTTGCGACTATTTTGACAGGCTAGATAATGCGTTCGCCCATGTTTAACTATCTAGGCCCCCAAAAAATGGTGATTTTACTACATTTTATATTTCCTGACCAATAGGCCCGACAAATTACAAGACGATCGCCATTGTGCAAGTTTCAACGCGGACGGCCATAGTGTTGAACAGGAAAACAACTTAGCGCCGCAACAATTTTACGACGGCTGTTTTATGTGTGCACATACTTGCTGTATTTTAGCGCCGCAGAGATATGACCACGTGATGTCGCAGATATAAACTTTCAAGAAACTACCATTGAGCAGTTTCATCAAATTAACCGTGCACTGCATGGTAAGTTCATCCCTTTTAACTATCATATACATGTACCAGGTTATTTAACTGTACTTACATTGTACATAAAACAAGAGAGAATGTTCATTAAAATAAAATGATAATGTAATAAATAGTCTATTATTAATTACAATAGTTTAATACTAATTTTAAATAGTAATTTTAAACAACATACAAATTTCACTAATAATTTTAATATATGAAATATTATAGTGTTAATTACGTTACTATTACTATTAATAATAACAATATTAATGGTTCCACCATTTTGTAAATCTATAAAAAAATTAAAAAAACAAAAACAGAATGATTGTTTTATCTGACAAAATATCTGTGAATATAGTCTATGTAATATCTATGTAATATAGTACAGGTAATATTTTACAATTTTTCATGTTTATCTGTTTTGTGAGAATATAAAGGTAACTTCCAGTACAAAGGTGGTTTATTTTTCTAATAAGAGTCTTCCCCTGGTTATTTCAATGTCTTAAATTAAGATGTGTAGACCCCTGTTTGTTTATTTAAGCCAAAGCTAGCATGTGTACTAAAGATTGCACTCATGAGCACTCGGACCAGACAAATTGCAAAGATGGTTCAAGCGTGGTTTGGGTCTATGCTATTTGGGGTCGTGAATTTCTCAATAAAACCCATGGGTACAGGAGCGGTCCCAATTATTAACATTTTGGCCATCCATCATTATCAATAATACTGATAATATTATTACTATTACTGTTATCATTTTGTTAAACAACAATATGCAATCTAGTACCGGTATCAGCGATATCCTCAAACATGAAACACTTCATTTTGATTCGATCGGGTCCATTACTGCCTGTCACTGAGCAACGGTATTTTTAAACATTTTCGGTAATGCTGAATTATATTGTGGATTTTTGTTACTTTGTTTCTTTCACCATTAACAAAGAACCCCCCGCACACACACACAAACAAAATAAATAAAAATTAATAAGGTGTGTATATATATATATATATATATATATATATATATATATATATATATATATATATATATATATATATTATATTATATATATAAATTAAATCGGAGGTGGCCTTTAGCTTTGATCCAATCATTTATGCTTACTTATTATAGGAAAAGTAAATAATTGAATGCAGGAACTGGACTGGACATGTTTTATTTATTTATTTTTATTATATATATTTGATTTTTAAAGTAGTTATATCACATGTTTAGCACAAAAAATGCTCTGACTACCTGACAACACGTGCAACCCTGAAACAGGAATACTTGGCGCTAAAATACAGCAAGTATGTGCACACATAAAACAGCCGTCGTAAAAATTGTTGCGTATGCGCAAGTTGTTTTCCGTTCACACTCTTCATACATTCAAGATGGCCGTCTCTCGTTGAAACCTGCACAATGTGTGATCGTCTTGTAATTTTTTTCGAGCCTATATGTCAGGAAATATAAAATGTAAGTAAAATCACCATTTTTGGGGCGCCTAGATAGTTAAACATGTAAGGAACGCATTATCTAGACTGTCAAAATAGTCGCAAATATCGTCAATTTCAGCGCCTGGAATTTCGAATTACTACCGTTAAGCGGAATGAGACCAACCTGTGGCTAAGGATACGCGGGGGGGGGGCGTGTCCGTGCCACATTTATGGGGCTATGTCTGGTCATACTATTACTAGCACTATCACTAGTATCAGTATCAGGCCATTTTTAAACAGTATGAGACATCTAATCTTTTGACAGTTTTGGAAAGAACTTGTCAAAAGATGGTAAAAGCTTTTTAAATTTTTAGATGTGGCCAAGCGATCTTCGAGATAGAGCCATTTTAATGTAGCCAAAATGACGTGTTTTTCAGATTCGAATGTCAATATTGAAAATTTTGTGACAAAATGCCATTTTCATGTCTCCATTAAACAAAAACAAAACATAAGATGGGCATAATGAGTACTTATTGAAGAAATATAGAGTCATTACTTCACAATAAATTCCCAAAAAATGTTTTATGACTTTCAAATAAAATATAAAAATAACAAAATCTGCCCATTGTGCTATATTTTGTTGTAGTTTTGGTCCATTAAAAAACAACTTAAGTCCACTTCTTATGTACAGCCGCTAATTGACGCATGCATAAAGTTCTGAACATCAACGTTGTTGTTGTCGCCCGTCCATTGCGCAATGCGTGTGTCGGCCGGGTCGGTCGGGTCCACGGCGCGAAAATACTGCCCTTTTCTTTCGCTTATTTAGTAATGATGATAGTGGAAAATGCAACTTTATTTGACAAAAATGTGAAGATTAAATGTAAAAGAAAACTACTCTACATTCGTTTAAGGGAAAATGTACGTTTACATTGTACAAAGTTGGCGGTGAACTTTTCAATTTACACTAGTAAGACCATGGCGACTAATTATCGAGTTTGGAGGCCTGCATTAAACCAATGGTGTCCCCCGCTGAGCCGAGAAGATTTACGACCTGATAAGCGCTCTTCAGGCGCGCAGTCTCTGCTGCCGCGATAATCCGACCGCACACAGAAAATCTCCGTTGTCACATTACTGGAGTAAACACTCTACGTCCACGAACAAGGCAAGCGACATTGTAGTTTTCGCATGCGCAGTAGTGTTTAGCGTGCCTATAAGCTATGCGCCATGTTTTTCTTCGATGCGGTGTAAAATTTTGCTTCCTAACGATGTTTTGATCGCGATTTCTGCCGAATTTATGAGTTAACGAAAAATCCTTGATTTCCCCAATTGTTAAATATCACTGATTTTTCTGATCGTTTTGATGTTTTTTCAATGTTTTCCCGACGCGTTCCCGATCATGAAAATGAGAGTTTTGTAAGGAGACATCGTTTCTGTTTATGCTGACGGTGCAAATGTGTTTTACGATTTATTACACACAAAGTTAGCTTTGGGGATTTTTTTCCCATTTAAAGCGTTGGTTCTTTGCTGCACGGTAAATGAGTACAGCTATGTCCCCTTCATTTATTTAAAAAATATGTTAAAAAGATTTCTATTTTAATGATTTGATTTGCCTTTCGCCGTTCACCTTAATTTATTGTAGGCCTAGTATTTTTTTCAGTTAATCCTATTCATCATATTTGTAATTTTATAATTTATTTCAACACAATTATTTATCTTGTTAAAAAAAAAAATTACTTTTGAAAACTTGTCCAATCTTTTTACAGGTTTTTTTTACATTTGTATATTACACCAGCATTTTATCAAAGCATGGCGGTAGAAATATGTCCATCTCAATTTTTTGACTATGATCAATTACTCTAGTGTAATAAAAAATAATTGCTCAAAATCATTTCTAAATAATTTCCAGAGCATTTATAAATTATATACTTTAATTTCCTTACGTGGAAGAAACGTCAAGAAAAGGAGCCAAACCCAAACCACCAACATTGACAGTACTCCTCTACCAAAGAGGAAAAAGTGAATAAAAGTGCATAACAATTTATCATGCTTTTTAAGGTTTAAACTGCATGTAGCCCCATGGGTGATCAATGGCTTTTCAATGCATGTAAGCGAAGTGGTATTCACGGGTTGCGCGAAATCAAGGTATTAAAACTCATTTTTTGTTTTAATCATGAAATAGATCTATATGTTTATTTTTCTTTACAATACACTAATTATTGTGAGAATTAAACTTTAAAACCAATATTTTAAAGCAAGGAATTAAAGGATGATATCTGATTAAATGATTATGACCCGTGGACGTTTTGTCACGTTGACGTTTTGTCATGTGGACGTTATGACTGGGTCTGTGGACGTGTGGTGAGCGTTTGACAAGACTGGTATTTTTCGGTAACGTTTGCATTCCCCACCGTCCACGCCCGATCATATCTGTTGTTGCCGGTAAACCACATACACATGAACACATAATGTCATCTTCGTCTGAACTAACAACTCCGTCGAAATGGGTTCAAGATTGGCTTCGTTGTCGAAAAATCACTGAAATCAGAACCATAATAAAACTCGTCTTTTGCTGTACGCTGCCATTTTGGCAAGGATGCAATCAGTTGCTCACGCATCATTACCAGAGTGCAACGCGGGTCCGTGTCTGGGACCGACCGGGCAGAGGCGCTAATTGATTTAATAGGGGATTACTGACTGGTGTTTAATCCTCTGGTTTACTGATCGCGACACTGGACATTAAACCTTTGAACACCCCTTCGTTTCCAACTCCTATTTTATACCTCCATGGTAAGGCGTTCACCCGTGATATCTCGGGAAGCGACACCGATTCAGAGCGCATGCGTTCTAAGCTTTCCGCCGATACCAAATGTTCTGACAATTGGTGGCGCCATCACAATTTTTATACATTTTGTGAACGGTGTCGGAGGGCCCATTTTATGTGTAATTGGGATCGGAAATCAAGTCGCCAAATATTCAAGTAAAATTCCTATATTTTTAAAATTAAGTCACATTCTTAAAACCTCGGGAAAATGATTATCAAACATATTTCACATAATTCTGAGAATAAAGGTAAAAAAAAAATTAAGCGGACGAAAAAACAACTTTTTTTCAGCCGTTTCATTTTGTTTTCGGTACAGCTCCGGAAGTCAAACGGCGCACGTACGATAGTGCTAATGCTAATGTAGCGATAACACCCAAACGCCACTTAACACATTTCCGTATGTGCCACCATGTAAAATTAAAAATCTTCTAGAAGTCATAAAAATCAAACGGTCCCGAATTTCCGAACAACATTTTTCAGATAATGCAGTGTAATTCTTACTCTTTAAGATAAGATAATCCGTGAGGTTGTGCTTGCGATATTTGTCCAGATATTTACATTTTTCGATGACGCCTTTTGTGTTCCGCTCGCTCACTTTGTGTATTTTGACATGACTTTTAGCATTTGACCCGCTTATGTCTTATAAAATTGCATTTTGGGTTGATTTTAGAGATTTGCATGAAAGTTCAGGGGTCAAAATGTGACGCTGGACAACTACTGAATAATGAAAAGGTGTTTTGATTTGATGAGAACGATTGTTAAGGTAAGAAAGAGGTATTTTTCAGCACTTTTTGCAAAAATATGTAACTTTTCATATATAAAGTGTTCAAATGTGTGTTAAATCTTGAACCCCCGTGGATTCACACATTTGGACATTCTCTACACTGTTTTTAACAATATAAACAGAGACTGGTCATGAAAACATTAGCGAACTCTAGCGACAGGGGCTTTTTAGGGGGTCATGTCGGCGCCAGCCGTAAAAAATTATATGAATGGAGCGGAGGAATACACAAGTTCAAAGTGCAAGTTCAAATATTACTCTTCTACAGTAATTATTAAATGATGTATTTATTTTTTGTGTATTTTTTTATATTTGGAAGTAAGGAATTATGAATTAGTGATTTAGTTTTTTGTCATGGGTAATTATTTTTTAAATTTAATTTTTTTGAAAAAAATAATACCAAATCACATACATGTATGCTGTATCCTTCCTCCGTTGATGTAGTGCCCAAGAAAGTAAAATTTTTAAATTTTCACAAAATGTTTCTTGATGTAGGCCTACTGTTAAATCATCATCATCATGCTAAATGAGCTAGGTACCCAGTTCCATTAGATGTTTTTATTCAGTATTTATATATAAATATTTCTTCATGATGTCTGTCAATTATTTCAGGGATTTTTACAAAAACTGTGGAATTTGTTTACTAAAAAAAAAAATGAGCCAGGTGCAAACCAAGGACAAATCCAGAGAAAGTGAAGGCGTACTAGGTCAAAGAGGATCTCAACATACAACAGTAAGTCAAATAAAATTCAAAAAACCTGTTTTCCCCCATTTTGTTTATTTCATATTATTTGCTTCAATATGCTTTTTATCAATTTTAAAATTTGTGACAAATCAAGAAATTTTGTCTCTTCTAGATAACATATGTGCGTCTCCCATCTGATGACGTTGATGAAGACATTATCGTGGAGAAAGTTGAGCTTGTGATCCTACAGATACCAAGGAAAAGGTACGATTATCAACCAAGTGCTTTGTTGATTTATGGTTGATGCAAATCATGATTTTACATTTCAGTTCCCATACAGTTACAACTCAAAAAATGAACAATAGTTGTTTAGTTATTTATTTTTTTATTTCAATCACTCAGTAACCTGTGGGCTTCAAGATACCTGTGAAAAGAAGATGATGAATAAATATTAATTTTTATTACCACATTACCACTTTACTTTCATTTGTTGTTGAATTTAACAATATGCCATGCTAAATATGAGTTCATAATGACTGCAGATTATTTCTTTTCAGAATTTAACTTAATTTAGTGATTTGTCAACTTATGGATAATTTATTTACTCATCCTTTCAGGTAACTCAAAGCCAGGAGTGGTTTAACATCAAATACGAAGGACCAGATGATGCAGTGTATACCTTTAAGTTGAAAGAAGACTGGATTGCTGGAGATTTAAAAATACTAGGGCAGGATCAATAAAGTGGGCTTCAACTACAAACCTGATCTTGACGACGAAAATGGTCAAAATTGCACAATATTACAACATTTAAATGCCAATATCTGAATAACCAAACTACTTATTTGAAAACAAATCACATCATTGACTTTCCCTTATTCCCAGCTTCAATTTAAGGTATAACTTGGCATATACTTAATTTTTGGTATAACTTAGTACAATTAATTCTAAAATGCCCAAAATCGGCGGCACAAGTAATTGGAATTTTACCAATTTTAAAAGCCTGTATCTCAAGAACTAAAATAAATATTTGAAAACAAATTGTACCACTGACTCTGTCTCATCAAGAGCTTTAATTTGGTGTATAACTTAGTGCAGAAACATTAATTTTTAAAAATAGGGTTTCATAGCTAGCTAATGCTGACAAGCGACAGTGACATTCCCATTGCACTGTCTCAGTGTCTGTCAGTGTAGAGGCGTACTATTAGGCCTACTATTATTATTAAGGTAGTTGAGGTGATTGGAATAACGTGTGATGTGCCATTGAATGTGTCATATCTGAATGAGGTTTTACTCAACAGGCTGACCACCATACTTAATAGCCTAACTCAATGTCACGTCACGTTGCCTATTTAATACTTTAAAAAAATATAACTAAGTATGACTTAAAAGGTATATTGCAAATAGCGCTAAAGCAACTGCCGTAAAGCATACTGGGATACAATTTGGGGCATCTGATTGGAGGGGCTTGCGTGACGTCAACAATATTTTGTTTGTTTGCACGGCACGCAGTGGCGCTGTTGCGCCCACAGACATCCCATGATTCCTTGCAGCCGCTAGTATTAGCGATAAACCTTATAGTCTTATTATCTTACATGTAGATTTGTAACCTCCATGTCTGTCCGACTGTGTTGAAGGTTACGATCATCGCAAGGGGGGTGGTCATATGTGGCCTTTTGTGCTTCTTTTGGAGGCCATTTTTTTGTAACTTTTTTTTTCAATTTCATGTAAGTACCTAAGATTTTGCTCAAAATTGAACAATTGAAATTGAACAATGCATAGCCTTGGATAATCAACATCATCATATGCCTGAAATACCCAGTCTAGATACAATAATTTCATGTATTATTTCTGATTTTCATTTCAGATTCCTTTCTCGGACTATTTGTGGATCGTGCTACCCATATGTGTTGATGACGACCATTGGGTTTTGCTTGCTGCAAATACAGCCACAAGATCTGTTGGCATACTCAATTCTCTCCCTGGATACAGTGCAGCTGAGAAGCGATACTGTTCACACTTCATGTATGTGCTACACTTCTGCTTCCATTCTGTTGTGATGAAGTTTTAAAGAATGGTCCAAATCATACTGCTTTTCATTCCCATTATCTTTCTCATCTTTCCATTAAAATTCAGGATAAAATTAAGCTGTGTACTATTTTCATATTTAGAGATTGTAATACTTGCACTATCTTTCTGATATTACAGAAACTACATGAATGCCAGGCAAGGGTATACATGAAAACCCCTACTAGATGGACCATGAAGCTCTTTGCCAACTCTCGCCAGCGTGATACCCACAGCTGTGGAGTGTTTGTGCTTATGGTAAAGAACTTTTGTCAGATCCCTTTTTTATTTCACTGAGTAAAAAGCTACCTAAAGATGCAGGCTCGTCAAGGTAAGATGAAGAAATTCGTGCCACGAATGGTCACCTCTTAAACGTAAAAAAAATTGCCTTTCTCATTGCGCGGCGACAGAGGCCAAGGGCCGACGAGCCTGTCCCTTTAAAGTGAACTTGCTAAAGAATAAAAAACTTGCATCACAAATATTATCTCCGCTTTACATGTTTGTTTATGTTTATTTACAGTTTGCAGAGCAGCTTCTCAGTGGTATTTCTCCATCCATACTTCGCCATTGCCATGTACAAGACTTTAGATTCTATGTTGAGCAAGATTTCTTTCACAAAATAATATTTCACTCATGTTTTCCTTTGTTTTCCTTGTGTTTCCTACAGATTTTTATTTTTTGTATTGGGGGTTTCGGGGGTTTTATTATTGTTATATTATTATTGTTATTGTTATTATTGTCATTGTTATTGTTATTATAATTATAAGTATAACTAGATATAAGTTTTTATCACAACAAAAACTAGGTCATAATGATGACGTCATCAATTCGAAGTGTTGGAGAAAGTCAAATGTTAACGTCTGTTGAAGTTCTCGCGAGAAGTTTATTTGAATACAATACAATACTGAATTTAGAAATTATTTTAATTTAAACTTTGACTTTCGGTTTGGACAGGAAGTAAAGGTCAAATTGGGGTCATGTTTTTGTAAATATTTTTGGACAATTAACGATCTGTACAATGGTGCAGAAAATGTCAATTTACCTCTTGTGGTTGTTGAGATATGATTTTATAAAATATTAAACTTTGACTTCCGGTTTGGACAGGAAGTAAGGTCAAATTGGGGTCACCTTTTTGTGAATATTTTTGCCAATAAAAGATCTGTATAATGGTAAAAGAATTGTGAATTTACCTCTTGTGGTTGTTGAGATATGATTTTTTTAAATATTAAACTTTGATTTATCGTGATTCAATATCTGATGACCTCATCATGACGTCACAAATTCTTGTCACAAATTCTGTTTCATCTACGTGTTAAGTTCTAAGTATATGCCAAGTTCATGTGAAGTTTGCAAGTATGTGGTTTTTTTGTAGACAATCTGTCCGGAGAAGTAGAAAAAAACCGAACAAAAACAATAGGTGTTTCGGGTGCATACCCGTACACATAATTAGGTGTTCGAGGCGCAGCGAACACCTATTGTTTTGTACTGTTTTTTTTTTTTTACTTCTCCTTCTCAGTGGCGATCTGTCCGTAACAAAGGCATCCTTGCATATACAGCCTTCAAACTTAACACATAAACAGAACATATCAAGCAGATTTAAACTGCTTTTCTGTGACGCCATGATTACGTCATCAGGGTGTCAATTACGCTTAAATCAAAGTTTAATATTTCGAAAAATCATATCTCATGAACCAGAAAAGATATTTTCACAATCTTTACATAATCTGAAAGATCTTGAATTATGTAATTTTTCGTTTTTAGACGTGACCAATCTGACCTTCCTTCCGTCAAAAATGGAAGTTGAAAATTTATAAATTTCAAAAAATCATATCTCATGAACCATATAAGATATTTTCACAATCTTTTATTATCTTAAAGATCTTGAACTATGTCACATTTTCGTTTCAGACGTGACCTGACCTTTCCTTCCGGTCGAAACCGGAAGGTTAAGTGAACAATATGTGAATTACTATTCCCTGTATGTACGAATAGATATATCGCGTGTGCACAGAATACGCATACACAGCAATATACGGAGTTTAATATTGGCCTACAAACGTAAAGGCCTTGTCAGACGGGGGCAATTTTCGGGCAATTTCAGGCAATAAAAGTTGCTGGCAAAGATTGCTCGGAGATTGCTCGGAGATTGCCCTGTGTGGCATTTCATGCAATCCAGTGGCAATGAGTAGACTAGCTGGCTTTCTACTTTGAGGCAATCTGTCGAGGCAATCTATATCTCCAATCACATTGCGTATCAGTGATCACGTGACATTTTTATCACAAGCAAAACATTTTCAGCGGCGGCCATTTTAATTCTCGTTACATGAAAAATACTGAGGAATTTTGCCGTTCTTATTAACTCCAAAGCAAAAATACAAGAAAATAAAATGGGTTTACCGAAAAGAGGAAAATATAATTGCATTATTAAGAGGTAAGTAGACATTATTTAGAGGTTTATTGGCCTAGAATGTGCGTTTGTAAAGTAGGCCTATCGAACATAATTATTGCATACACAATCCAATGCAGGTTCGTGACGGATGAAACTGTTGTACTGCATCTATTTCATGATTTCGTAAAAACTATACTGAGTCTACTCTTTCGCTGTTTTTGCAGTGTACCTACATGATTTTAAGATTGCATTTTTAACTAAGGATAATGACTGAGCATGGATAGATTATTGTCCAGAAAAAGTTTAAAAAACTGCCATGCAGTCAGTCAAAAGAGCATCGTAACTCGCCTACATATATGCAAATCCATGTAAATATATACATGTTCGTGTGTTGTTGTCTCTTCTGCAATTCTGCATGTTCTTCGTGTCAATGAAATATATCCCTAACTCAACCTAAAGAGATGCTTTTTACTTGATTAGTCTGCTAGTTGTAGCCACAAAATTGTCATATGGGCACCTGTTTTTCTGAGCTAGCTAGGTTTTACATTTGTTGTTTTGTTATTAAGCATAACAAGTCTGTCCCCCATGCTTTAAAGAAAGGTCAGGTCTTATAACATAAAAAGATGAAGAGCCTACATAAAAAAAAAACTAATAAATGAAGAAAAGCTGCAGAGGATGAGTTAATGAGTTTTAATTGGAAAATAAACATGCAGCTGTGTTGGTGGACAACATGTGTACACCAATTATAGAGGGCATTCTCTTACTGGAGTAATACATGTTGGGCCTTTTCCCCATTCAGAATTAATTTTTTCACAGAATCATTTGAACATTTATTTATATTTTGTATTTTAGCTCTCAGTATGCCGAGTAATTGGAATTAGATGCAATGGCTGGCATCAGTGAGAATCAGTTCAACAGCTAGAAAGCATCTAAAACACAAGCCCCAAGGTAACCAATAAATCTGTGGTACAATTATTGTAAATGTGTGTGTGTGTGTGTGTGGATGATTGCATTCCTCCTGACTGCCCTATGATCCACTCACATGACCCCACCAACCTACATTGAAGATTGTGATTTTTATTTTCAAAAAGCAATTCTTTTTAAACTTTATCCACAATGTTGTATTCTTTCCCAGTGAAAACAGGTCAACTCGCACTATTACCAACTCATACTCATTTTGGTCAACTCGACCCGTAAAAATATTTATTACTGAGTATTTACTGGCATGTGTACGGGTTGACATCCGGTTAATTTAGCTACACTATAGTGTCTATAGTTCCTCATAATACTAGTAGTGCTTATGTCTTGTGTGGTGATGGATGCATTGCAGTTTACTTGATACTAGCACTTAATTTTCTCACTAAAGTAGTCCAGAAACAAATATCAGCACATTTATTGGAGATAATGAAACAGTCACATCATGGAGGAAGGAAGACGTCACATGTAACTTTCTATTCCATTGTAAAACCTAACTTAAAGGCATTGTTCTGAAGGGATCATTTTCTAAAGTTGCATAAGTTTTCTGAAGTTACATCAATCCATCATCCTGATAATAACATATGAGGGCATTCTAAGTTATATGTGTGTTTTGTTAGCATGACCCATTATTCTTGTCCCTCTTTGAAAACATTTAATATTGTTTTTACATGATTAGTTTATATTTCAGATCATCGGTATCCATTTGTGCTACTGCTACAAGGTGTGTCAGAGTCTGTGTAACTTTGTGATCCAATGGCCAGCATTTGAAGTTTATCCATTCATCAAAGGAGTTAATGTATGATTCAAATTATTTTATATGGACTTATCCTATCTGTGGCAGTCTTTACCCTCAAGAGAATTGATTTTTAGGACCTCAAGACATATCTAGGTCTTTCTAGGAATTTCTTTAACATGTTAGAACAAAATTAGTACTGAGGAATTCTTATTATATTTTTGACTGGACCCAAACATCCTCACAAAATGTAGTTATTAAGCAATATCTGTTGGTGATCTAGTAAAATGTATGTTGCCGACAGTGAATCCCTGGCAGTTGGGCCATATAAACATAGTAAACATAACCCCCAATCTTCATTGCATGGGTGTGTCAGCCTTGGAATACCTTTTGCCAGATCACCTAATTAAAGCACTAGTATAAGGGGCCCCCTTATACTTGTATTGCTTGTTTGCCCCTCCCCTTCCCTAGTTCTTGGATTATATAGTGCTGCAATGATAGACCAAAGAATTTTAGAAAACAAATGTGTTGGTTCATCACCAGTGGCAGTACATGCCATCACTAAGAACTTGGGGGGGGGGAAGGCATTTTATTCCCAAAATTACCGATTCCAATGACAACCCCTGAATGTCACCCATTCTGAACTCACTAAATCGTACATACAGAGTGTACATTTATTTTAAATGCAGATTGTTTCTGTTTTCTTTGTCAACAAAGGATCATGGTTGGGTTCATTTACACTGAAGTCATTTCACTTGTTGCATGTGTAAGACCATGTACACTCATTTCTAGATTGGTTACAAGTAGGTTAAACAGGTCAACAAAGTGGTTTCAATTGATTGTGGGAGGAAATGTGGAACCACAAAAGTCAAGTCATGAAACCCAACAGACATTTAAAATAAATATGTATTTCATTGTTTTATTAGCAATTTACAAGCACCCATACAACTCTTTGATTATTTCAGTGTCTAACAATTTATGTACAAAATGGCATCTGATCTTTATGTTGCAAATCTGTAGTATGGACAGACATTTTGCCAATCATGTGTACAACCTTGAAAATGTAAAAATCAATGTAGAATTTGTTTTCAAATTTTATAAATTATTTTGTAATTATTTGCAGATTAGGTGAAAACAAAGACAATTTATAAGCATGTCACAATAAGGAGATGCTTGATTACAGTGTCACTATCATTGTCAATTTATCATTACACTTTTTTTTATAAACTTGACCTGAAAGTGAAGTATATTATAAATAAAGATCACTCTCAGTATAAAAACATGCAGTCCATCAATTAAATACATTTTTATACAAGACTTAATACCAATGTTGGCTTCATTTAAATCTAGAATTGAAAGGTTTTTCCATAAAAAAATCAAAAGGGCAAGCAATTATCAAATTTGATCTAGTGGATATAATTACATTTAATTTTGTTTGAATTGGGAATTATTTACTTTTTGTGGGGGGCAGGGGAAGATGGAAAGCACGGATGCAAGCTTTCTTCCAACTTTATCATGTAGTAGTTATAAGCTTGTTTTCTAATGAAAGGCTAATTAGCTGATATCCATACAAGCAACCCCCAGCCAATTTTAATCCAGTTACTATACATGTAGTCCCCTTCTACGCTAAATAAACTTTGTGACTTTATGCCCATAATAATGCTGAATAGGTTGATCTGGCTGCCTACAACCCTGGCAAACTATTTTCATATGAGTGATTTTAATGTTGATTTATCATCGAGCATGGTTTTTGAAAAGTATGTGTTGGGCTAGTGTCAATATTTAAAATAAAAACAGTGTTCCAAGTCACACTTGTTAATTTCTAATTTATTGCTTAAATCTCACAACTTTTTCAAGTTCAACAGCCAATATCTCAAGAACTAAATGACATATTAGAAAACAAAAAACACAATTGAATTCCTTACATTAATAGCTTGTAATTCTTGTGAAATGACTTATCATAAATGCTTTGCCAATGGTCCAATTAGTGGCACACAAGTAACGATTTTACAAATTTTAAAAGGTCATATCTCATAGCTTTAATTTGATGTATAAGTTGACAATTTTTTTTCTTCATAATCATGAGGAGGTCATATATGACCTTCAAACCACCTAATCTGACCTTTACTTCCTGTCCAAACAGTAAGTTCAAATTCAACACATTCTAACGCAAAATTGATATGTCTTTTGAATATGAAATTGATAGTTATTATAAAAGATGACAAACCCTTGCACAATATAATATTTACATCATCGTTGAAAATTTGATTGAACCGGAAGTGGACTCGAACACCGTGTGTTTGTTCTAACAAACACTTAAGCTCTAGTTATTATTAGTATTATTATTATAGGTAAAACTTGTAGCTTTGCATGGTGAGGATGATAAGTAAGACTAATTGCGGTGACACCATGTGGAACTAATTACTACTCAATTGAGATTCCACATGGTGTCACCGCAATTAGTCTTACTTATTATTATTATAATTAAGTGGAAAAAAGTCACAAGACTACATGTAACCTCATATTAAAACGGTGTAAAATGTGAAACATGACGTCACTGGACATAATCAATAAATGGGTCTGTATACATTTCATTCAGGACTTTTTCGTTTAAAAGGCAAATTCAATGCCATTTTGATTATTTTATTTTATGTTATTTTATATTATTTTATTTTATTTTATTTCAATTTATTTTATTTTATTTATTAAATTTAATTTAAAAAAATTAATAAATAAAATAAAATAAATAAAATAATATAAATTAATTGTTTTTTTAATTTTATTTAATTTAATTTAATTTTATTTATTTTATTTATTAAATGTTATTTTATTAAATGTTATTTAAATGTACAGCTTAGTATTAGGGAACTCTTTGTTTCACGAAAAGTATAAGGGAAACAAATACACTAAAAATAAATTTTAACTCGATATTTTAATTATTTTACTGCTAATGTTGATATTGTCCATGCAAACTACTTGATACGAAATGTTGGTGTTGTCCATGCAAAACTGTACTTGATATGAAATAAAACTTTATTGTTCTATGTAACTTCACTTGTTGTAATCTGCCATTTGATACAATGTTTTCTGTGTTTAGGCTATTTGTGCTTTATTTTCACTGTTTTTTCTGCAGCATTTTATATTTTAACTTAACGACGAAATGCCATGATTATTATTATTTAAAAGAAAAAGCCAAGAACAATCACGTCAGATTATACTTTGTACGTTTTACTTATTTGTCACATAAAAAATACAACCACGAGGAATTTACGAGGAATTTACGAATGTACGAGGAATTTATCCATTATTGTGTTTACAAGGGATTTTGAAAAAGTGTAACCTGCGTAAATTTGAATTTGTACCCATGAACACGTATAAAGATGGGCCAAGAGAATAACCTTAAAATTAATGGGACCATAGAGAACTCGCGAGGGCAGGCACGCACGCGGAATTGTCCGATGCTGAAATGCCCGGCTACGTCATCCGGATAGCTGAGCACGCCGGATAGCTGAGACCGTGACTACAGCGTGCTGAAATGCCCGGCTACGTCATCCGGATAGCTGAGCACGCCGGATAGCTGAGACCGTGACTACAGCGTGCTGAAATGCCCGGCTACGTCATCCGGATAGCTGAGCACGCCGGATAGCTGAGACCGTGACACCGGCACAGCCCTAAAACAGGAAGTGATTATTTGCATTAAAAATTTCTACAAAAATCACTACTTGTGGAATATATTCACTCTAAACACAACAGATGTTGAACTGTTTGTTTACCTAGAGATATGATTGTCATATTGTATCTGGTTAGTGTTAGTAAGTGTGACGTGATTACAACATAAGCCACACCTCCTTCATTATACGTACTAGTTCCAAACATATTCTGCTCATGTATAAAATGCATTGCCCACTTTTAATAAATAAGTTATAAATGTTCGTAATTTATGTTTTGCAAAAGATTGGAATCTTACTAATATCAATCTTTTCAGAAGTAGAATCATAATGAAATTGTGAAAAACATGAAATAAAGGTTCTCAGTCTATGTAATTACACAGTGAATTATTCACTCTTAAAACAATTATCATGTATTTTACTGGCTGGCAAAAAAATAAGATTACAAAAAAAGAAAAAAAAGAAAAAAAAAGTCACTGCACCAATTTTTGAAGCCGACCTATGAACAGAAACCGGAGTCTTTTTTTTGGGGGGGGGGGGGGGTCTATGGACTGTGCCTCCATACACAACTGTTGGAATGTAGTATTTTATAAATGGCTAATATTATAGAATCAAAAAAGTTAGGAAGATGTATTCTTGCAAATAAAGTTAAGAAACATTTTAACTTCTTCTCTTATCACGTTGCTTATGGGATGAATGCGGTAACCACTTCTATGGCTTACAGTCATATCCCAAACATCAATAATAGTAACATATGGAACACCGGTAAATATTGCTCTCATAGTCTGGTCAAGTTCATAGGCATACCAATCACTATAGTCTACATACGTACCACCTCTAGTATTTGCCGATTTGAAGAATACAGGACTAACTTCTTCCCCTCGCTGCGCCAACCGGGAAATAGCTGCCTTGATATTCTCTAACCGTGACTGATAGTAAGTCAAATTAGTCGGTGTGAAGTGTGCCCAGAAGGAAAATGCCACAATTGTGTCTTTTCCTCCCGGTAGAGCATCTATCTCATTGACTGTGAATTTAATGTCACGGACATTGGTCCATGAATTTCTTATTGGATATTCATGATGGCGGTAGAACAATGTGATATTATTGACAGTATCTCTTGCTCGTCTTGGGCCTGCTTTGGCTGCGCCAGTTGAATTGATTTTCGCTTCCTTCATATTGTTACCAAGATGTGTCACCAAATACTCAAACCACTGCCGTATCGTAGAATCACCATAAAAGTAAAGACTCTTATTTTTTAGACATTTCAAGATATCTGTAAAATGAAAATTTCTAACACTACATACTTTGGAGTTCCACATATCTTTGTAGTAGAAACCAGCAGCGTGATTGGGTAGTTTTGGTGGGAGTCCCATATTGCAGGGTGGAAGATCGAGACAAACTGCATTAGCCACTGAAATCATAAACAATAATACATTTTTGGAATTTAATGAAATGTTGTAACAATATTATTGATGTTAAGTTGATTGTCGAAATGTCAAATATACACAGTAGGTAAGAATCCACCAAGCTAAATTAATACAATGGCAGTGTTATGGGGGAAAGGGGGCAAAACAAGTGGATGACACGTGATGTGTGTTCCACCAATCAAATAACAAGGTGTGTGTGTTATTTAAAGGGACAATATTGTCACGATCAGAGCAGACTTTCAACAGGGCATGGAATTGGTGTCCTAGTTTATGATGAACACATTGACTTAAAATTAATGGCTCATTTATGCAGCAGCAATGGTAATATGACCTTATCATGTGGGTTATTATGGCAGTTTGATTCCACGCCCTGTTGATCGTGACGATATTGTTCCATTAATACTTTGCTATCTAGATTATTAATGAAATAGACGGAATTGCTTTTAGCCATGACCAAGGCGTGTCACAACAGTTTTGTCGGAGAATTTTACTAGATACTAAATACATGTATATCACCCCGCTTTGTTATTTAGTGGCAGCATATGGATACACAGACCCATATCAACTCTATGGTCTGTTCAAAAAAAGACACAGCTCTCAATCTTTAAACAATTTTGGCAGAACGCGAAATTTTAAGAAACCCTATTATAATACAATGACCGATCCTAGATTGTAGTTTATCACTCATTATCCATGGCCATCGTCCTGTATCTTCAGGAAGTTATTTAAACTTTAGGTTTTTATATTATGTATGTAGATGAATTATTTGATCGTCGGTAAACAAAGTGAATTTATAAAGTGAATGAAATAAGTGAAATAGTACCTGGAGGAATCACTCTTACTGTTTTTACAGTGCCGCCATTTTTTAACTCCTTTGGCCTTAAAGAAATAAGGGGGGAAAAACAAGTTATAGGCTATGGATAGACAACAATAAAACAAACAAATTGTTACATGTATAAACAGCATTATCCTCATCTCGCTTAGCCTTCACTGTCAGTCAAAACACATGTGGCAACCCGGAACACAAAGCTTGAAAAAAACTTGAAAAAAAACACCACACATGAGCACCTTTACCAGTCCATTCTGTAGTCTTATGTTTTTCATTATGCATTAGATAATTAACTATGATATCGCCAGAAGTAGTACTCCAAGAACAATGGATATATATATGAGCCATTTATGACGTATTGTTCCACAAACTAACGCACAAGGTCTCAAAAAGAAGCAGTGCAGTCTGGGAGACTTAGCTGGCGTGCGAGAGAACTGTATCTCGCGATTACTTTAGCGTATCGTGTTCTCCCCACAGCTGATGGTTTGCCTGCCTCTAGTTTGAGATTGCATCTAGTCCTAGGAACTACTGCAGCTTCACGTGCTGAATCCCATTTTTGGGTATTATGTTCCAGGTTGCTACGTGCACCTAAGTTGACTAAATGCTAAATCTCATTGGAAACTAAACTAAAGTTCCGGAGAACATAATGTGAAAAACCCAAATGTACATGGAGTTATCAAATGTTTTTTGATAAAATATTATCTTTTTGATTAAAAAATTGCCAAATAGATGCATAAATAATACTTTCAACTCCTGGAGTATTCTAAATTTAAAAGAAGTACATACATGTATTTGTGTCCTCTATTTGTTCGTAATTATGTCTAAAACTTACTTGTACTTGTTCATTATTTGTTGTTCGTCAGGTTTTATCAAGATGGATGTACTGGCCGTTTTTTAATGTTGCCAGCATGTTGAGTGAAATTGGAGCAAGCAAGTGTCTTGGGTTTCAAACAATACCAAGTTGTACCAGCTTTTAAGTCTGAAAAGTCACAGACTTCTGATGTTGAAGTGAATGAAAGTCCTTTAGTTGCGTTATCAACGTATATTACTTTGTTGATATGACACGGAGTTATCTCTGTAAGTCGTCCATCCATAAATTTGCCATCATATGCAAAACGATCAGGAGCCCTATCTCTGATGTTTCTTAGAACATTCACATGTTCAGAGCTATATACAAATCTTACCATTGGCTGGATCACCCCCGCCCAATGAAGGGTAAAACGAGCTGTGTATGTTCCATTACCATGGTCAATCAACTCATCTGCTGGTGCACTTGCTTGTAATGAAACAGTTCGGATAAAAGGCCACATGTAATCACCTCCCTTGGTTTTCCTCTGTTTGTTGCGATCCTTAAGCTCTATAAGTATCTCCAGTTCATCACATATATTGTAACTACCTTTAGGGTTTTTTACATAGAAAAAAGATTCATCAATACTGGTAGGAAGAGCTGGTATTGTAGAGAGTGTGTGTTGGAGATTTGAAGTAGGTGCAGCATGAGGGGGGGGGGGTAGCATGACAGGTAGTGTGAGGGGCAGGTGTCGTGAACTTCAACTGGGAAAAGATAAATCATTTTAAATTATATTAAGTTAGCATAAATTAAGTAAAATCTATTAACTATCATAACATTTGTATTTGCATGGGTTCTTTTAAGTTGGAATAATATTTTAAATCATAAACAACTGAATGTTCAATCTTTATGCTCTTACCTGGTTTATATTATACATGGAGCTCCAGACACTATAAAGCAAAATGGCTGATGCAAATACTTGTATGATGACAGTGAGCATAAACAAAGACGCTTTACGTGAGTATCTGTGGCCTGATTCCTGATGAGAATTCACACTAGGCCAGGATGACTGACCATTCGATGCAGAATCTTCAAACGTTAGTCTAGACATGTTAGTTGTCATCCTGATAGCACTGTGTTCCCTGCAAAGATTATGCATTAAAAGCAACCTGTCGAATTTGCCTTCATTTTTGTTTTGAGACATTTTGTAAGGTTTTGGTGTTAATTTCAGTATATTATAGTCGTCTCCTTGTTAAATTAGGTCTCAAAGATTTCTGGT
>CM055818.1:19755401-19771088 GCA_029582265.1 Zoroaster sp. YZ-2022 | reverse complement strand
TAAGCTCTAGTTATTATTGTTATTAAGTATTGTTATTATACATATTATTATTATTATTATTGTTATTGTTATTATTGTTATTGTTATTAGTTAAGCAGCAGTTGTTGTTGTTGCTTGCCGTCGTCGTGCCGTCGTCGCTGCCGTCGTCGCCGTCGTCGTCGCTGCCGCCGCCGCCGCCGCTCGTCACGCCGTCCGTCGCCGCCGCCGCCGCCGCCAGCCGCCGCTGCCGTTGTTGTTATTAGTCAAAAGGATTTGTTTAACTCAGTCGAACGGCTCATTATCTCTTCATATTCTAAATCTGAATAACGCATTCTTACTTCGGTACATCAAACGGAAATGTCCTACATGAATATACAATATCGATTGTGAAAATGCATATTCATTATCTGAACATACTTCCTTGGCTGGCTGTTGGACACTTGGCGAACGTGTCACTGCTTTCTTATTCAAATGTAAAACAAGCTCTCAACAATGCAAATCATTTTCTTTATTTTCTACATAGAAAAACGTTGCATGGCCACCACGTGCCCTCCTCTTTCGATCCTGCGCTTGCGCGGTGCCTTTCTAGTGAGCATGCGCATTTCGATGGGGTGGTTAATTTTGAAAATGGTGCCGTGGATCTTTTGCACGTGGTGAATTTGGCGAAGAATGTGACGACTTGAAATATCAGGAATATGCAACATTTTATCAACACCGACAGCGTATGATACTCCATTGAGGTTATAGAACATTTAGGTAAGTTAATGTAGTTTTTGTAAATAGTTGTGACAGTAAAATAAATGTTTTTGTTTCGTTTTGTCTATTGAATTCATGAATTTGGACATGGTCTCGAGACGGCGTAAGTATCGACTCCCCTCAACTCGATACAGTTTGAAGATGTTTGAACTGTTTCGGTCTCGAACATAGGAATCGGAATTGTGCGCGCAATTAATTATGGGAGTTGGGTTTTGGAAAAAAGTTGTATGAAGAAGAAAGGTGATTGGCAAGAAGTTTGAAGTTGTGTTATGTTTTATAGCAAAATTATGGAGAATATATTAAGAAATCAGAAGTTAGAACATTTTTATAATTAAGAAAAAAATATTTCCCCGGAAACTATGCAAATGGAGGAATTCTTAGCTGATTTCTTATCCCCAGGTACAATACAATACAATGAAGGCATTTATATAGCGCTCTTACACAAATGGTATCACTAGCGCTTTACCGTGAGATGCAAGTACAATTTAAAAATACACAGTGCCTAAAATAAATGAGTCTTGAGAGATGTTTTAAATTGACTCAATGAAGAAGCATGACTAGGCAGTTTCATGAAAATTTGAAGTTGCTTCAATTCTTTTAAATGTCATATCACTGGATAGAGCAAACAATTAGAAAGAAAATGAGGGGTCAATGGTCATGATAGGTTAACCCTGTGCAAAGTTACGATTTTTTGTTGATTTAAATATTTGGTCATTTTGGAGGCCAGTTTCATTTGAAAAGTTGTGACCGCATTTGCCTGCAACGTATCCTTGTAGTACTAACAAAGTGTCTATATAGCATGTACCCCTTTTATAACAAAAAATCTCATTGAATACCAAAATCCACCCGTGCGTGACACCCGATGGCGCGTGACACCCCGATTCACCGAGTCAAATCGCCGATAGAGGTGATTTTTTTAAAATTTGCTGTCGGATCATTTTCATGAGTTGCACTGTTTTTCCACAATTACAGTTGGCACCACGATACGGTGTATCCTTTTTCGTGGTTTCAAGTTTCGTGAAGACCATCCAATACCTCTAAATTGATGATGAATTTCGGGCATGCACAATGATGAAAACGGGTCGTAAACACGGCGATATTTCTAACGTCCGAGTTCGGATATTTTGCATTGAAACGAAGCAAAATTTATGAATGAATCTAAGATGGCGCCTACAGATTAACGATTAATCCGCGACAGCGACAACGCGAGCTGCGACGACATATAAACAGCTAGCCAGGGGGAACGTTTTCGCGAGAACCCGGATGTGAGTGAGTCGGTCACAATCGCGATGTCTAAAGTTAGCTTTTGAAGTGCGCCGCCAGCGGCGGCTTGCGTGAATCTGCCTAGCATGACGGATACCAGATGGTAGTTCATTCCAAATGCTGGGTGCAGCAGTATAGAAACCCTTGTTAGCTGCAGTTAAATGTGTAGTTGGCCTTTTGAAGATCCGGGAATCAGAATTTGAACGGAGTCCACTGTGGTTAGGTTGGTATGGTGTAATTAGCTCACAGAGATAGGATGGCGCAGAGTTAGGCAGTTTCATGAAAATTTGAAGTTGCTTCATGTCATATCACTGGATAGAGCAAAAAATTAGAAAGAAAATGAGGGGTCAATGGTCATGATAGGTTAACCCTATGCAAGGTTACAAAAAAAATTAATTTAAATATTTGGTCATTTTGGAGGCCAGTTTCATTTGAAAAGTTGTGACCGAATTTGCCTGCAACGTATCCTTGTAGTACTAACAAAGTGTCTATATAGCATCTACCCCTTTTATAACAAAAAAATCTCATTGAATACCAAAATCCACCCGTGCGTGACACCCCGATTCAGCGTGCGTGACACCCCGATTCACCGAGTCAAATCGCCGATAGCGGTGATTTTTTTTAAAATTTGCTGTCGGATCATTTTCCGCGAGTTGCACTGTTTTTCCGCTAACGTTACAGTTGGCATCGATTGACCAATTAAGATAACCACGATACGGTGTATCCTTTTTTCGTGGTTTCAAGTTTCGTGAAGACCATCCAATACCTCTAAATTGATGATGAATTTCCGTCATGCACAATGATGAAAACCGGTCATAACACGGCGATATTTCTAACGTCCGAAGTTCGGATATTTTGCATTGAAACGAAGCAAAAATTTATGAATGAATCTAAGATGGCGTCTACAGCATGCAGGACCGAATCACTGTTTAAAAATAACGATTAATCCGCACAGCGACAACGCGAGCTACGGACAGCCAGGGGGGGAACGTTTTCGCAAGAACCCGGATGTGAATGAGTCGGTCACAATCGCGATGTCTAAAATTAGCTTTTGAAGTGCGCCGCCAGCGGCGGCTTGCGTGAATCTGCCTAGCAGAGTCAGTAACACATTTATAGGCAATAGTCAATGTTTGAAATCAATCCAGTCTTGAACGGGAAGCCAGTGAAGCTGTCGTAGGAGAGGGGACACATGGTCATACTTTTTAGCCTTGAAAATTAATTTTGCAGCACGATTTTGAAGCCATTGAAGACGTTTGATCTCTTTGCTAGAGGATCCTTGGAGAAGTGAATTTGCATAGTCCAAACGTGCTGTGACCAGAGCATGGACTGTATGATGACAAGTGATTTCATCAATAAAGATACGAACTTGCGACAGATTTCTTAAATGAAAGTTAATGGTTTTGCATATTGAAGATACATGGTTAGACATACTCATAGTACTGTCAAAAATAACACCAATGTTTTTTACACATGAGGAGGGTTTGATAACTTTATTACCAATTGTAATGGTGACATCAGATAATGTTTTCATCATTGAGGAGGAGCATATTTTTTGACATCCATGCCTTGATGCTAGAAACACAAGCGGATAAAGTTGAAAGTGCACGATCTGTACGACAACCATATTTTAGTAATTTAAGCACATTTTTTTTTCTAAAAAAGGGGGAAATAGCAGATAATTTAAACATATTTAAAAAATAAATGAAGCATTATGGTCAAACCGTGGGCAAACCCACAATAGATTTAAAACTAGAGCTTAAGTGTTTGTTAGAACAAACACACGGTGTACGAGTCCACTTCCGGTTCAATCAAATTTTCAACGATGATGAAAATATTATATTGTGCAAGAGTTTGTCATCTTTTATAATGACTATCAATTTCATATTCAAAAGACATATCAATTTTGCGTTAGAATGTGTTGAATTTGAACTTACTGTTTGGACAGGAAGTAAAGGTCAGATTAGGTGGTTTGAAGGTCATATATGACCTCATGATTATGAAGAAAAAAAATTGTCAACTTATACATCAAATTAAAGCTATGAGATATGACCTTTTAAAATTTGTAAAATCGTTACTTCGTGTGCCACTAATTGGACCATTGGCAAAGCATTTATGATAAGTCATTTCACAAGAATTACAAGCTATTAATGTAAGGAATTCAATTGTGTTTTTTGTTTTCTAATATGTCATTTAGTTCTTGAGATATTGGCTGTTGAACTTGAAAAGTTGTGAGATTTAAGCAATAAATTAGAAATTAACAAGTGTGACTTGGAACACTGTTTTTATTTTAAATATTGACACTAGCCCCACACATACTTTTCAAAAACCATGCTCGATGATAAATCAACATTAAAAAATCACTCATATGAAAATAGTTTGCCAGGGTTGTATAGGGCAGCCAGATCAACCTATTCAGCATTATTATGGGCATAAAGTCACAAAGTTTATTTAGCGTAGAAGGGACTACATGTATAGTAACTGGATTAAAATTGGCTGGGGTTGCTTGTATGGATATCAGCTAGTTAGCCTTTCATTAGAAAACAAGCATAACTACTACATGATAAAGTTGGAAGAAAGCTTATCAGTGCTTTCCATCTTCCCTGCCCCCACAAAAGTAAATAATTCCCAATTCAAACAAAATTAAATGTAATTATATCCACTAGATCAAATTTGATAATTGCTTGCCCTTTTGATTTTTTTATGGAAAACCTTTCAATTCTAGATTTAAATGAAGCCAACATTGGTATTAAGTCTTGTATAAAAATTTATTTAATTGATGGATCATGTGTTTTATACTGAGAGTGATCTTTATTTATAATATAGCCACTTTCAGGTCAAGTTTATAAAAAAGTGTAATGATAAATTGACAATGATAGTGACACTGTAATCAAGCATCTCCTTATTGTGACATGCATATAAATTGTCTTTGTTTTCACCTAATCTGCAAATAATTACAAAATAATTTATAAAATTTGAAAACAAATTCTACATTGATTTTTACATTTTCAAGGTTGTACACATGATTGGCAAAATGTCTGTCCATACTACAGATTTACAACATAAAGATCAGACGCCATTTTGTACATAAATTGTTAGACACTGAAATAATCAAAGAGTTGTATGGGTGCTTGTAAATTGCTAATAAAACAATGAAATACATATTTATTTTAACTGTCTGTTGGGTTTCATGACTTGACTTTTGTGGTTCCACATTTCCTCCCCACAATCAATTGAAACCACTTTGTTGACCTGTTTAACCTACTTAACCAATCTAGAAATGAGTACATGGTCTTACACATGCAACAAGTGAAATGACTTCAGTGTAAATGAACTCAACCATGATCCTTTGTTGACAAGAAACAAAAACAATCTGCATTTAAAATAAATGTACACTCTGTATGTACGATTTAGTGAGTTCAGAATGGGTGACATTCAGGGTTGTCATTGGAATCGGTGTTTTTGGACAAAAATGCCTTCCCTCCCCAAGTTCTTAGTGATGGCATGTACCGCCACTGGTGATGAACCAACACATTTGTTTTCTAAATTCTTTGGTCTATCATTGCAGCACTATAGAATCCAAGAACTAGGAAGGGGGGCAACAGCAATACAAGTATAAGGGGCCCCTTATACTAGTGCTTTAATTGGGTGATCTCAAAAGGTATTCCAAGGCTGACACACCCATGCAATGAAGATTGGGGTTATGTTTACTATGTTTATATGGCCCAACTGCCAGGGATTCACTGCTCGGCAATATACATTTTACTAGATCACCAACAGATATTGCTTAATAACTACATTTTGTGAGGATGTTTGGGTCCAGTCAAAATATAATAAGAATTCCTCAGTACTAATTTTGTTCTAACATGTTAAAGAAATTCCTAGAAAGACCTAGATATGTCTTGAGGTCCTAAAAATCAATTCTCTTGAGGGTAAAGACTGCCACAGATAGGATAAGTCCATATAAAATAATTTGAATCATACATTAACCCTTTGATGAATGGATAAACTTCAAATGCTGGCCATTGGATTGACCAAAGTTACACAGACTCTGACACACCTTGTAGCAGTAGCACAAATGGATACCGATGATCTGAAATATAAACTAATCATGTAAAAAACAATATTAAATGTTTTCAAGAGGGACGAAGAATAATGGGTCATGCTAACAAAACACACATAACTTAGAATGCCCATGTTATTATCAGGATGATGGATTGATGTATAACTTCAGAAAACTTATGCAACTTTAGAAAAATGATCCCTTCAGAACAATGCCTTTAAGTTAGGTTTTACAATGGAATAGAAAGTTACATGTGACGTCTTCCTTCCTCCATGATGTGACTGTTTCATTATCTCAATAAATGTGCTGATATTTGTTTCTGGACTACTTTAGTGAGAAAATTAAGTGCTAGTATCAAGTAAACTGCAATGCATCCATCACCACACAAGACATAAGCACTACTAGTATTATGAGGAACTATAGACACTATAGTGTAGCTAAATTAACCGGATGTCAACCCGTACACATGCCAGTAAATATTCAGTAATAAATATTTTTACGGTCGAGTTGACCAAAATGAGTATGAGTTGGTAATAGTACGAGTTGGCACGCATACGAGTTGACCTGTTTTCACTGGGAAAGAATACAACATTGTGGATAAAGTTTAAAAGAATTGCTTTTGAAAATAAAATCACAATCTTCAATGTAGGTTGGTGGGTCATGTGAGTGGATCATAGGGCAGTCAGGAGGAATGCAATCATCCACACACACACATTTACAATAATTGTACCACAGATTTATTGGTTACCTTGGGGCTTGTGTTTTAGATGCTTTCAGGCTGTTGAACTGATTCTCACTGATGCCAGCCATTGCATCTAATTCCAATTACTCGGCATACTGGAGAGCTAAAATACAAAATATAAATAAATGTTCAAATGATTCTGTGAAAATAAATTCTGAATGGGGAAAGGCCAACATGTATTACTCCAGTAAGAGAATGCCCTCTATAATTGGTGTACACATGTTGTTCACCAACACACCTGCATGTTTATTTTCCAATTAAAACTCATATTAACTCATCCTCTGCAGCTTTTCTTCATTTATTAGTTTTCTTTTTATGCAGGCTCTTCATCTTTTTTTATGTTATAAGACCTGACCTTCTTTTAAAGCATAGAGGGACAGACTTTTTTATGCTTAATAATAACAAAACAACAAATGTAACCTAGCTCAGAAAAACAGGTGCCTATGACAATTTGTGGCTACAACTAGCAGACTAATCAAGTAAAAGCATCTCTTTAGGTTGAGTTAAGGATATATTTCATGACACGAAGAACATGCAGAATTGCAGAAGAGACAACAACACCTAACATGTATATATTTACATGGATTTGCATACATGTATATGTACTGTACATTATATGGCTAGGCCAGTTACGATGTTTTTGACTTTGACTGCATGGCAGTTTTAAACTTTTTCTGGACAATAATCTATCCATGCTCAGTCATTATCCTTAGTTAAATGCAAACTTAAAATCATGTAGGTACACTGCAAAAACAGCGAAAAGAGTAGAGCTCAGTATAGTTTTACTTAAATCATGAAATAGATGTAGTACAATGTTTCGTCCGTCCACTAACCTCCATTGGATTTGTGCATGCAATAATTATGTTTACGATAGGCCTACTTTACAAACGCGCAATATTACTCTAGGCCATAATAAACCTCTAAATAATGTCTACTTACCTCTTTAATAATGCCCAATTATATTTTCCTCTTTTCTCGGTAACCCATTGTTATTTTCTTGTATTTTTGCTTTTGAGAGTTAATAAGAAACGGCAAAATTCCTCAGTATTTTTTCATGTAAAGCGCAGGAATTAAATGGTCACCGCTGAAAATGTTTGCTTGTGATAAAATGTCACGTGATCACTGATACGCAATGTGATTGGAGATTGCCTCGACAGGACGAAGTTGCCTCAAAAGTAGAAAAGCCAGCTAGCTCTACTACATTGGCCACTGGATTGGTATGAATGCCACACCCCAAGGTGTCCGGTCGCGTCTTATGATGAGTCGCGCCGGTGGTTGAAGCTGCTGCCTGAGTGGCATCGGCACGCCGACTTCTGAAACCTAACGATGGTCCACCAGTGGCAGCCATGGCGGCATGTTCAGCGTCAGCCGCTCCAAAATAGACAGTGGACCGCAGCGAGACCTAGGGCTACCGTCAGCAGCGCGGCTGCCACTCCAAGACAGACAGTGGACCACTAGCTGGGAAATCGGAATTGGCATGCTCAATGAGGCCGAGCCCTGTCAGCCCTCAAAAGGCCAGACAGTGTGGACCATCACCGAGACCTAGCGGCCACCGTCAGCGGGCTGCCACTCCAAGACAGACAGTGGACCACTAGTTGTAATCAAGCGGCATGCCTTACCAAGCCAGCCGCTCCAAAATCAGACAGTGGACCGCCAGTCCAAGCGAGCGACCTGGCGAAGCTTGCTTACATCATTACGTGGCTGGTTGCCACTCCACATACACAGACAGTGACCACTAGCTGTAACTCCGCAAGGCATGTCTACCGAGGCCAGCCGCTCCGGAAATATAGACAGTGGACCTCAGCGAGATTCCATCCAGCGGCTTACCGTCAGCGGGGCTGCCACTCCAAAGGCAGACAGTGGTGGACCACTAGCATAATCGGAGGGCATCCCTACCGAGGCCCGTGCCGCCTTCCAAAATAGACAGTTGACCGTCACCGAGACCTATAGCGGCTTACCGTCAGCGGGCTGCCACTCCAAGAACAGGCAGTGGGACCACTAGCTTCTATAATCGGGAGGCATGCCTACCGAGGCAGCCGCTCAGTCCAAAAGTACAGTGGACCATCAGCGAGACCCAGCGGCTTACACCGTCTGCGGGCTGCCACTCCAAAGGGCAGACAGTGGACCACTAGCTATGTCGGAGGCATCCCTACCGAGGCCTGCCGCTCAGCCTAAAATAGAGCAGTGCTGACCGTCACCGAGACCTATGCGGCTTACCGTCAGCCAGGGCTGCCACTCAATTGAACAGACAGTGGACCACTAGCTGTAATCGGGAGGCATCCCTTTACCGAGGCCTGCGGGCCAAAAATAGACAGTGGACCGTCCACCGACCGACCTGGCGGCTTACCGCCAGCGCTGCCTACCCAAGACAGATTGCAGTGGACCACTAGCTGTGTAATCGGGCTAAGGCCTAATCGAGGCCAGCCGCCCCAAAATAGACAGTTGACCGATCACCGAGACCTAGCGGCTTACTGTGGCGGGCTGCCACCTCCAAGACAGGCAGTGGACCCACTAGTTGTAATCGGGCGACGTCCTACCTGAGGCCAGCCACCTCCAAAATAGACAGTGGACCGTCATGGCCGAGACCTAGCGGCTTACCGTCAGCGTGGCTGCCACCCAAGACACAGACAGTGGACCACTAGTTGGTCAATCGCGGCGGGTATGCTCACTACCGAGGACCAGCCGCCTCCAAAATAGACAGTTGGACCGTCACACCGAGACCTAGCGGCTTACCATCCGCCGGCTGCCACTCCAAGACAGGCAGTGGACCACTAGTTGTCGATCGGGCGGCATGCCTGCCGAGGCCGGCGTCAGCTCCAAAATAGACAGTGGACCGTCAATGCGAGACGCCAGCGAACTATAATCAACGCGTTGTTTTACTGCAACACTAGATTAACCCCTATTTTTATCGGTAGTATTCCAATGGCATGTTTTCAGTATTTTGCACGCGCAACGGTTATTTTTGCAAAAATGCTATAGGATGTAGGGCCTCACTTTGACAAATCAGCTTGGTATGAGGCTAGATATTCTAACCCAAACCACTAATTCATAAAATAACACTCCGCTAAATTTCATAGTACTACTGATTCGAATTATCAATCAAGATTAATATTAATTATTTGACATGAATCAGGAACCACACTTAAAGAGATATTGGTGACAAGTATATGTCAGCAAATCAGCCATTTTGGATTGGGCGAAAGAGAATACGCCACGGCAGCGTTAGGGTCACATATTTTCCAACACGCCATTTTTAACCACGACATTACGATGTCGCTTGTTCGGTCCCAATGATCGTTGGAGAATCATTTCACAATTAATGGAAGGGTCTTCATACTTACTGTTTCATTTGAAGGTATGTAAACTTTCACATTTTATTATACATGTATGTTCGCTTTTATAGTATACAGATAATGACTATACAAAACCATTTTAACGTTAATATACATGTGAGTGTGTGCAACAGGTCAGTGGTGTGCAGCCCACCATGTAAATGTGTGTATGTGTGCAGTGTGTGGTTGATGCAACCCATTTTGTCATTAAGTTCTGGTACAATGGATGGAGGGGTCATCATGTCTTCATGATATATGTGGACATGATTATATGTTCGCTGTTTTATTAACAAAACACACACACATTATCACATATGGTACTACTAACGCTACTAGAGTAGTAGGAAACTTGGCTAGTAGTAGTAGTACTAAGTTCAGTATGTTTTGTGTCGGTCCTTGTGACTGTGTGGTGGTTGCTGCACTGGACTCTGGAGTCTGGCACTTCTTTCTTACTAAGCTAAAGTAGGCCTGAAACACCCCATCAATTTGCCCCCCTTACTGAGAGATAATGAAAATGTCACATCATGTGGAGGAAGGAAGAGGTCACATGTATTTCTATTCTATAACGCATTTTTCTGAAGTTGCATAATTTTTCTGGAAGTTAAATCAATCTATCATCCTGATAATAACATGACAGGGTGCACTTTACAGTTTATGTGTGGCTGTTTGGTTAGTATTGATTCTTCCATTATTCCCATCTTTGAAAACATGTAATTTTGTTTATACTGCTGTACATGATATGTTTATATTTCAGGATCAACGGTTGATCATGGCAAGCTTGCTATGACACATCATGGTCAACCATCTACACTTTACACTACTTAAGGGTCAGGATGATAAACATCATGTAAGTTTTTCTGCACTCAAACAATTATTTATTAATTTTTGATGAATCCATGTATGCCCCCCCCACAGAAAAAAGAGAAATGGAAAAACATGACTAACATCGGCAGATTAAGTGTGGAAACTAATATTTCTTAGGAGCTAGGTGTGTTTTTTGTTTATATTTCGGAACCGGCTGCCGTTAGAATAATTTGTAAACACAAAATACTCCTCGAATGTATAAAATATAACCCAATATGAACACAAGTTTCTCTTGTTTAATTAGAGTCATAATAAATGTGGACTTATTGTAATACTTTTCCCGCCTCAATATTAAAAATGACTTGAACACAAAAATAAGTTTACAAAAATTGAGACTTCATTTGTGTGGCTAAAATATTTGTGTGGCTAAAATAAAGTCATTCATTCGGCCATACTGAAATATATTTTTATTCAATTATTTTACTGTCCACAGATAGTCCAGACTGTGAGTTTGCAGTGGCGCAACCCTTGTTTCTTCCCATTCCATTTCACCACTCAGAGTTAAAAGGCAGGTTGAAAGGGCAAAAAGGCAACTCTATCGTCATGCCACTACAGGATGCCACCAGCCGGTCATTTATTGACCGTAAGTGGGATGTGGACTGTTAATAACCTATTGCATTTCAAAGGCATTTTGGGAATTCCTGGTGACAAACTTCCATTAGCATGCAAATCATTTGAAGTACACAGGCATAGGCCTAATGGTGCACCACAATTTGTAAAAGATGTGTTGTCATTCAACTTTCTAGCATGCATTGGAGAAAGTAGTTAAAATGTTTATTGTTTCTTTTTACATTGAATAAGTGATTAATTAGCCATCATTTGTGTAAGCCTTGTGAATTCTTAGGCATGTATCATCACCATCTGTTTGCTGAGATTGTAGTGCAGAATCATAATTATGAATAACAATTTAGAATTTCAATTTCTAGAAAAACTTCAACATTATATACATCGGTATCGGAATATATTGAATATACATGTATCTTATTTAGTAAAATTGTACATGTTGTTGTATACAGCCCATCATATCGTAACTAGACACAAGTATTAAACCTCACACTTTAAATAAATTTTCCACCCTTTTTACTCCAGATTGGAAACCAGTGAAACCCTTTGTCATACAAATGTGTCACACAAACAGCCCACTTGTGCTACTGCTACGAACAGGGTGCTTCAGAGTCTGGTATAACTTTGTAAATTCCAAATGGCCAGGTGTGGAGGTTGACGATCTCTCAAAGGAGCGTATGTTTTCAAATTAATTTATAAGTAAGACTAATTGAGCAGACCACTAGCAGCGTATATACTGATCGTAAACGTCGAAAGAAAAAATTGTACTCTCCAGTTCTTTCTGAACTAATTACTACTCAATTGAGATTCCACATGGTTTCACACTAATTAGTCTTAATTATCATCCTCACCATGCAAAGCTGCTACAAGTTTTACCTAAATTAATTTTATATGGACCTATCCTATCTGCCCAGCAGTCTGCAACTTCATAGAATTGTTTTTTCAGGACCCTTAAGACACATCTAGGTTATTCAGTGTATTTTTTAACATGTTACAACAATGATAGTACTGAGGAATTGTTTTTGACTTGGACCCAAAAATCTCTCGCCAAGTGTGTGGTTAATATCTGTTGGGTGATCTAGTAAAATGGATATTGCTGACGAATCCCTGGGAGTTGGGCCATGCTAAACATCCCAGGTCTTCATTGCGTTCACATATTTATTTTAATGCACGAGCATTAGAGATAGTTCAACCTAAGTACCGGACCATCCAATTCCATAAACACAAAATTGGTGTAACAGATACAGGGACAGTATTGTCACATGATCAGAGTAGCAGACTTTCTACGGCATGGAATCGGTATCCCTAGTTAAAGCATGAACACTTACAGTGTCTGCAGAATTACTGGCTCATTTATGCATCAATGCAACGCCGAATAAGACCTTATCATGTGAGTATTGTTTTCAGTCACTGATCGAGGTTAATCTAGAACTTTAAACTCTGATTCCATGTCCTGTTAATCGTGACGATTATTAATACCTTTAAACAATAACTTTAAAATGACTATTTATGAACATGTATTTTAAAACAGTTAAAGAGAAATAAATACATATAACAATCGAAGATCATTTTACAGTTATCCTTTTAAATTACATTGTATGTTGTCTCCTAGAGCCGTCCCTAACAAGGTAAGCATGTGTTCTTTATAAAAGATGCACTTTATTTAGTTAATATTATAGAAATTAATAGTTTCAGCTTAATGTTACATTAAAAACAAGAAATTTGTTTTATTTGATTGTTTGCCATAGAAGGAGCTTCTTAACCCTCCTATAGGTTTAACACTCCAAATTTGTATCTCTCTTAACCCATTGACTTTGTGCAGTGCACTCAAATACATGCAAGCACATGTGGCTGTGATAGAGGTCAGGCCAAACCTAAAGACACTCAAAATTTGTGCAGTGCACAAAGGGTCAAACCAAAACCACTTGACAGTACACACAGCTGTGTGACTCTGTGGTTTGGACCTACCAATTGGAAATACAACCAAAAATACTCAAGTAGTGAGTGTCTGTGAGGTGCCGTGCTGGCTGGGCCAGAATTTCAGCATGGGCATAGGAGGGTTAACACATGGAAGACATAAGCTTATCTCTATTAGACCCGGAATCCGGGTCAACATTAATCTGGACTTCCAGTAGTCCGGGTTGGATATGACCCGACCCTTTCCGGGTCATTCTGACCCGATAAAGAGTTGGGTCAGGTGTTCGACCCGCTTTTCCGGTCAAATAATCTGACCTTAACCGGTCATCCTGATCCTGACCCCGGAAAGTGTCGGGTCATATCCAAGCCGGAGTATGGTCCGAATTTGACCCATTCTGGGTCCGTCTTGACCTGGGAGTTTTTAGAGGTATGAGATGTATTTACCAAAATATAATTTCGATTTACATTCCTTGACCTTGAGGGTTGTTTTAAAAAGAAAAAGCAAGGTAATCTTCCTGGGTTTGCAAGTCTTACATAAATTAGCAATTACGTATATTATAAATATGGACAGGTCTTTGTTAGGAATGTTGCTCTAATTCTACAAACAAACCAATTGCCATGTGTACTTGATTTTGCTGCGTTCTACTGTAATGTGTTTTTTTTTAAAACAAATTATAACAGTTGGGTGAAGATCACCATATAAAATGTATTATGGTCTGTTTTAAGGGGAAAATGTTTGCGGTATCCGTGCTCAAGCTTCCTTACTAATTGCCCTGAAAATGTTTCTCAATTAGTATTCGCACTGCATGATTTTATTATTCATATTTTTATTACTATGCAATTATGTATTCTTTTATAAGTGCTTTTATAAAGTGCATCGGGGTGCAATAATGTTATATCTCCTAAATAACATTCAAATTCAAGTCGCTTTTAAAACAGCCGGATGTGCGCATCATGAAAAATACTAAGCCGCTTGAGAGACAACGTCGTTACCTTAAAAATCGCATGATACTCATGCGTTTTCTCACTGAGGACAACTTACTTGCCAAGGCGTATTCAATAAAGAGTACAAAAAATGTACACATCCATGTATTTTGCAACATCTGAACATGGGAGGAAACACAAACTTAGCACAATTGTGACTGGTTTATATAATGTGGTGCTACGTAAGCGTCCTTATATAAAAGTGGTGCTTTAGAAACATGATTACAGTTGTGGGTAATTTCATTGCAGCTAATGTTTAAGGTAACATTATGTCTCTTACTTTGATTTAGTAATTTCTGTAATGTTTAAGCTAATTTTTTTCGTTTTGTTGCCTCATTAAATAAATGCTGTCCCAGTCATCCAATTCACAGTGAACAACTCAGTGGTGTGTCCTCCAGTTTAATAAATAAATAGATTTATTTATATTATTTTAACACATGCACAAGTCAATGGCGCTTTGTCAGCTCCCCCATGCAGACTGCCAACCTAACTAAGGTTGGTCCTTATGCACCCGATCCGTCGATCTGGCGTACTTTTTATGGCCTTCCTTCATCAGCCCAGCATGCTTAACTCAGCTCAAGCATGGAGGCAAGAACGATCAGGCAGCCATTCTATATACTGCATGTTGCCCACACCACGGTTGATCGCGGCAGTAAAAGCGGCTGCCTGCTGCGTTGTTGAACCACCATCGTCCACCGTCGATAAAATAAAAAAAAATATTTAAAAATCGATTTCGACTTACTTGTTAGGCTTCGATGACCCATACGGCGGACCGTCAAGAAGTTCCTACCAGCGGACCGGCGCAAAAAGATCGCCAGCTAGCCATGATGGACCACCATCGCCGGCCGACAGAGGGGCGATGGTAGGCCAACAGCGGACCGTCAGAAAACTTCCTAAGCGGACGGCTATCAAATCGTTGCCCGCTGTAGATGGACCACCGCCGGCGGCGACAGAGAGACGATGGTGCATTGGCCAACAACGGACAAATCGTCATAAAGGCTTCCCTAGCGGACCGCTTCGCCGAAGCAATTGCCAGCTCGCTGGTGGTCGCCACCGGCGCTTCGCGGGCCGATGATTGGGTAGCGGCGGACCGTTGTCGAAATGTGACATTGTTTGCGACAATGTTCATGAAGTAGTCGACAGCGGATCTGTCGGCTGCCTCAGCCAGGCCGCAGCGGTAATGAAGGCGTTTGTGTCGTGATCGCGGCTGTGGCCGGCTGGCGGTG